>CAIGRB010124165.1:1633-23223 GCA_903798255.1 Fraxinus quadrangulata | reverse complement strand
AAACTCGCAAGCGTACAGGATCGTTAACAAGTAATATGTAATGAGTAACGTGTATCATCCCAGATAAAATTCAATGAAGTGCACTAGTTTCTAATCAGATTCAAACTAAGTAAATAAAAGAGATTTGTGGTTTGTAATTATTCTAAATTAATCTATAAAAACTTGTAAATTCTGAATTTTTTTATATATATGGAATAAGTGTTTTGGATTACGAATTCACCTATTATTATCTATTTCAAATTTCAATTACGTAACTAGTATTATTCATATATTTTTGACAATCGATAATTCTATTGTAATTGATTCTCTTTTTCAATATATATTAAATATATTCTAGTCACGATTTGAATATATTCCTAGTTTGAATTCGAATAAATAGAATACATTCAATTTCACAATTATTTCAAAGATTACACACGTGATAAATATTATTTCTAATATCTATTGTATGTATGTTAATCAAGCAGTGTTTTAGACTTATTATGAGTCTCACAACACTACAATAAATAGCTATATATTTAATTGGTGATCAAACAATCAAACAATAAAATTATGCATGCAACATTAATCAAGAAAAGTAAGAATTTAACAAACTACTTGTCTTAAATTAAAAACACATAATAAAATATTTCATCTTCATTCAATACATGAAAATAATTAGCCTACCATGTTGTTATGTAAATTAAACAAAAATATTGGGAAAAATATCACCTGGAATGGAAGACAATGATTGTAAAATGAAAAATTAATTTTTTTTCTTCGTTAATCTTCAACCCGGACTTTGAATATTCAATCTCTTGTGTTAATTGCCTTTAAATCTTGTGATATTTTCCTTCTTGGGGGTGAAAAATAGGATTTTGATATGTGTTCTCATTCGGCCGTCCCTTGTAAGTAAAATAGTAGGTTGAATTTGATCTCCATAAGAATTTGGATCGAACGAGGAAGTAGGACAGTTTGGGTCCAGAAATGGCTCGTGCGCAACGTATATTTCATTGCACGCACATTGCCCATTGGGTTTGCTCACGGTAAATGGACACTAGAGTGTCGCGCGTGCAAGAAGAAAATTTTGCTTGCGTCCCTATAGTAAAGTTCTATGTGTTGCAGATTGGTTCCTGAATTTTATTATTTATTCATTTTGGTCCATTTTTCGTATCTTCTTGACCATCTATCTTCCAAATCCATCTAATAGACTCCAACCTCTCTCCAATAATTGATACGAGGTCCAAATCAACTATTATCACTTTGCAATTTAGTCCTCAAACTTTGAATTAATTCCACTTTAGCCAATTTTCTACTCATTTTGTCTAATTCCATCGTTTTTCATTGAGATGCACCTAACAAACAAAAAATATATAAATTAAGTCTAATTTAATTTAAAATAACAATAATTGCTTTAGTTTGTATAAAATACACTCATCAACTACTTGCCCTAGAACCACTAAATACTATGGTATTTGCTTAAAATCTTCCGAATCTGAAGTCTGTGTCTACTTTGTTCCATTGTCGTGTTTATTTTTTTTCTTTTTTGGACAAGCGATTGATTCCCATAAAGATAGGTAGGAATTAAATATGTCCTCAGTTGCATTAAAGATAAAGTGTGCATGTCAATGGGTTATTGTCACAATTTCTTTGTTACTAACAATAAGACGTTTAATGCCCACTTACGTCACAATTACCTCCTAAGA
This sequence comes from Fraxinus quadrangulata, assembly GCA_903798255.1. NCBI lineage: Eukaryota > Viridiplantae > Streptophyta > Magnoliopsida > Lamiales > Oleaceae > Fraxinus > Fraxinus quadrangulata. The sequence goes on along the minus strand of CAIGRB010124165.1, from coordinate 21,538 downwards.
GAGCATAGCTTGTTCGTACATAGAATTGAATAAAATTCGATAATACAATAAAGGATATTTTACTTTTTTTTTCTTTATTAATTGATATTGTCCTCGGCCAAATATTTTACAACTTCGTTAAAATCTTATCCATTATATTATGTGCACAAGCATCAAATCTCGAAAATTTAACGTCATATCAATTTTTTTCTAATCATTCAACTGTAAAAAAATGCGTTCGACAATGTAAGACTATCTAACAACTGTGTCCTTGCAAATATAGGCATTTATCCCCCACATTAGTGAAAGATCAATGCATTAAAGTTATATGGTTATAAACAAGATTATGAAAGAGGAATAGCTACAAAAGTGAGAAAGTGATAGATGTGGAAAGAAAAAACAAAACATGGGGGACCAACTCTCAAATCAAATATTTTTCTCGTAAGAGTCATTTAGGGTATTAAATTATTTATTTTATTAAATTTATCGAGAAAAAAATCTTAGTTTTCATTGATTGCTTAGATAAATCCAACTCAAATATTAGACGAGTTAGGTGGTCACGTAAGGCACCCGATTTATCAAAAGTCTTCAATTTTAAGCTTTAAATACTTGTGCCTTTGTTTTGTTTTGTTTTGTTTTTTTTTTTTAATGAAAANTTCATTGATTGCTTAGATAAATCCAACTCAAATATTAGACGAGTTAGGTGGTCACGTAAGGCACCCGATTTATCAAAAGTCTTCAATTTTAAGCTTTAAATACTTGTGCCTTTGTTTTGTTTTGTTTTGTTTTTTTTTTTTTAATGAAAAATGTTGACGGTAATATACAACATAAAAAATAAAATTAAAAATTATGAAATTTTTTGAAGTTAATAATATTAAAAATATAAGTGTTTTAAAAAAAAAATCTATCAAAGAAGTTTTTGTCAATAAAAGTTAAAAAATATCTTATAAATTAGCAACATTTTAATTAATTTTTAAAAAGTTCTCCTTTGTCTAGGTTGGGATTGTGCTCCCACAGCCAAAGTTTAGGGTTCGAGAATCGATACCCTTCTCCCAATAAATAAATAAATTTTAACTTATAAAAGAAAAGAGAGAATAAAATTTTGTGTTTGACATTAGCTTCCAATACATGGTTTCAAATCGTCATTGATGCATAACGGTCGATAATTGCTAATGATATAGATTACAACTACACAGAACGGATGATTGGAATGGTCATTACCATCCTCGCCCTGTCGAGAATTTTCGAAAGTCGATACAAGGATTTAAAAAATCATCATCTACCAACCGTTTAATTAATTATTTATTATAAATATTTTAAAAATTAAAAAAATATATTATAATATAATAAAAAGAATCAACATGGATTCTAGGTAGGAAATATGTTTCTCGTCCCGATCCCACTCAGAACAAAGCAATGTAAGACACGTCAATGACAGGATCAATAAATATGAGATCAATTACATAATTTTTTTTGCTACCCTTTTATGTTCGTTCTTTCTAGATTTCTGAAAGATCCAAAATAATTAAATTCTTAACAACAAAAGTTTTCATGAGACAGTAAACACTATGAAGGTAAAAAGCATTGTGAAGAATTTCCCAAAATAAGAATTGCACATTCACTAGTCATCATAAACCTACTACCCACACATTGCCAAGAGTTGCCAAGAGTTGCAAGGTTCTTACATTTGTTAGCCAAACATCCTTTTTATGGTGGAACTTTGTCCTAGGACAATGCCCAACAAACGCAAAGTCTAGCAATTCATAGAATCTGAACAAAATTTTTAGTTACGAAAGATGACGACGAAAATAACAAGATTGTAGGTCGAATTTGTGGCATGCTATATATACGAAAATGATTACAGAATCTAAGACACATGAGGTAAAATAAAAATAAGCAATCATCCCACAATCTTGAACCCTAACCCTCGTCTTATCTCAAACAAGCGAATAGAAAGAGGATGGGGTAAAAATCGATCGTGCTATGAGTACATAAAAACATATGATCGATCATCGGGCCAGAGCTTCTTGCCTATCATGACCGTTGTTGAAACCGTCATAGGGTTTGGTTGAATTCCCTGACTTTCGCCTTAGAACGATTATCCAAGTGATTACTTCCAACAATAGAGCAATGCCTCCTAAAACAGCAATCAGAATAATATATGCATCCCTCCACTTGGGTTCCGGATTTAATATATTCAGACCTTTGAACACATTGAGGATGCCAAGGACAAGGACAGTATAGCCAATTCCATGATGGTAGATATTCCAGTAAAATCGAAGCTTGTGGTCCTTTTTGGGTCTCAAGAACAATGCAAATATCTATACAAAAATCCAAACACAGAACACCAATTTGCAGTCAGGATAATATAGAAACAATATCAATTGTCACATCCGCGGAATTGTAGCGAAATTTACCTGCAAAGTAGCAAGAGAGAAGAGCGCAATCCCAATATTGCGGTGGCCAGTATAGCGAACACCCTTGGATTGACTTCCGAGCTTAAGTCCCGTCCCCCAACCAGCAACACCAATGGCGTAGGACGAGACTTGGCAGAAGATATGAAGATAAAACCATGCTGGATCGGCTGAGGGAAATGACCTCACGTACCTCGCGATAATGATCCCTATTGGAAACATAATTCCCCAACTCACTACATTCAGTATCCCATGAATCTGAAGCAAGAATCACCAAAATTAGTATCCCAAATTAACACTATCCCCAATCACTCACAAGCAGATGTACGTACACAGATTTCACTTTTAATTTCTTATCCGGTTTTCGAAAGATTCCTATTGGCAATTGCTACTCAACAAGAAGTATTCAATGCTTCGAAATTCAATGTAATTGGACAAAAAGGAAAATAAAGTTAGTTTGCAAAATACAGAGAAATTGAAACAAATGGTTATCCATAACGAAATCAGATCGAATGTAAAACTACCCAGAATTTGAAATCTTAATGAAACCCAAAATCAAAGAACGAATGAACTAGGATAAGTAAAATAGAGTAGAAATTTGCAGTTTCTTACGTTCTTTTTCTTGGTCCTGGAATCCCCACCACCGCTAGAAGCGGTGCTCTGTCCTTTCAACAAATCAAGGCTCCCTTTGGAGTTCAAATTCCCCGGCTGAAATTCATGCTTGTCGGGAACCCCCGCCGTCACAGAAGGGCCCACCTGCCACACATGGTTCACCGTACTCTTCCCCTTCTCCGGCAACACAATAGTAGCAAAAAGCCGCATCACCCCGTCGGAAAATTCCGCCGACGACTCCCTTACCTCGTACCACACCTTAGATTCCGTTACAGGACCGTATGAACTGATATTATACGTCTTAACGGTCATTGCGCCCTTGGAGTCCTTGAATGCGATCAGGGCCTGGGACCCGACCATACCGGTGGCGGTCGGGTTTATGGCCCATGAAATCCAGCCGTTGGGTTTCGCCGGAGCGGCGATGAAGGCGACGGAGAGGGTGGACTTGGACTGGTCGTAGGCCCAGTGAAGGTAGGAATTGAGGGAAGGGAGATCGTTGCAGAAAGTGTAAAGCCTGTTGCTGGTGAACGTCTGTGACTGACAGGTGGCCGACTGTGACGGTGAGATTAGAGAAACTGTTAGCAGAAGGAGTGTTGCCAGGGTAAGAGAAGATGCCATTGAAAGGATAAGTTGTGTAAGAAAGAGCTACAGAGAGAGATATATAGAGAGACAGGATTTGGTTCAGCGCCACAATATGGGAACTTTAAATTGGAGGCTATGTTTGGTAACAGGGAAGAAGAAAAAGGAAAATAGAAGAATTATTCTCTGTTACTATAAATAATAAAGGAATTTTAACAAGTCTGTCGAGGTTGGAAATTTTGGTGTATATTCTCTATTATGTTGGGTCCAGCTACTGACCAAAATTCTTTAAATTTATAAGTCGTGCGAGCTCGAAAAGTTTGGTGGTATAGTTATCCGATCTGAATCAATTAGTAACTCGATCAAAATTCTTGATTGCCAAGTGACTAATAAAGACCGTGTCTGGTAAAAATTTTAAACATAATTCAAACCGTTATATGCACTATTTAATTGAAATGTTTGATTGTGTTGTCTCATGGTGGGACCCAAGGTGTGGAAAAAAAGGGTACACAAATTGAATTTTTGGTTTAAAAAATTGTTACCAGACAAGCCCAAAGAAATTTCAAAATAACAAGTTGGGCGAGGTTCAAAAGTTTAGCAGCATAGTTATTCGACGTGGTTTGTTTTGGAAAAAATTTGTGTATGGAGTGACAAACAACGTCGGGAAATTTTTCAAATTACCTTTAAAATTCTGTAGAAATTTCGGTAGAGTAACGGTAGTAAATGGATTCCAAATAAATCCTCAAAAATGTGCAATACATCAACAATAAGATCAAAGTCGAGGTAAGTGTTGAACACTTTGTCTTTAAGTCGAATTGGCCCGCAACGGTGCCTACGGTTTATGGCAATCAACTTCCAAGATACAACGACTATTTTCTTGTGTGTGTAGCACTATAACACACAAGAAACGACGAACATAACTTGGTTTACGAACTCCGGTATGCAAAGTAAAGAAAACCAGAATTTATGCAACATGAATGTAGAAATTTGATTGAGAAAGGAGAGAAAATGAATGTTATATGATTGCATATTATTGGTGTGAAGATTGAGACATTCATATGGTCCTATTTATAGATGTTGAAGGGTTGTTGACGAAGTAGTGCGAACCAAAACACAACAGTCACACGTTTCCAAATTTTTGTCAGTCGTCTGCTCGCTACATCGCCCGATCGAAATTCGGGATGATTGAGTCATGGTCTCACGATCTTGTACGTATCACTTTTAATAAGGTTGTCATAACTGAAATATCTGTGTATGAACATTCTAATTGTATTAATCGTTTAAAAAATAGTTGACCTTTTTTATCTAATTAATTGTTGCAACCCCTGTATCTCTCAAGTAGGAAAGCAAAAACATTAGGAATATCTTGATTATATTGGCAGGACCTCGTACGTTAGTATCTAATATTTTACAGGTTGAGATATTTTAGTTGACAGCAATTTTGGTTGTCTGAAAACATATATTTTTACAAAAATAATTTATATCAAAACATTGGTTGTATACTCTCCTCTGTTTTCGTTCTCATGCCAAACACACCTGAATATTATTTTCAGTGGAGAGGATATCAATAGAATAGTGACACGTGTAACATGACAAGCATGTGGAGTGTAGTGGAATTTATGATTGTGTGTGCCCTAATATACGCATGATGGGTTCATGGGACCGTGGCTCGTTAGAATAATAATATGAAAAAAGAGAAAATTGTAATCATTTAAGAATGGCCCCAAATCAATTAGTTAGCCCCTGTTTGAGCTCGTTATAATTTGTTTTTGGGGAAAAAAAATATATTCTGTAATAATAATTTTTTTAAAAAAATGATAATTAGCACTTTTTATAATAGCGATTAAAAAAAAATGATAATTAGCTCATAACGTACTTACATTTAACTATTATTGCGAAAAATATCCTTACATTTCATTTTTTTTTAGTTTTTTACTATTATTTCCACATTTCATTGCATAAAATGTCATTTTCATTCATTTTCTAAATTAAAAGATGTGAAATGACGAATATGTCATTCTGATTAAATAAAATAAAAATAAAAAGAAAGAAAAAATTGTAATCATAGTCACAAATTTTTTGAAAAAGTGCAATCGAGTCCCAAATAAATTATTAAAAAGATAATTAACACATAATATCCATACCTTTTATTATTATAGTGAAAAGGTCCATACATTTCTTTTTTTTTTTTTTTTGCATTTCCACCATTAATTACACATTTAATTGTGTAGAACATCATTTCTATCAATTTTCATCCAATTTTTCAATAAACAATTGTGAAAATGGATGAAAATAGATAGAAAGAATGATTATCGTAATCAAATATATAATTAAGGGTGAAAATGTCAAAAAAATGAAAGGTATGAACGTTTTTCATAATAATAGTGAAAGTTAGGAACATTATGTGCCAATTACTCTTTTAATAATTTATTTGAGACTCGTCTGAAATTTTTTTTTTTTATAAAAAAATTGGGATTATATATGCAATTAGTTCTTTCTTGTTCTTGTTCTTTTTTTTTTATTTATTTAAACATAAGGGTATATTCATCATTTAAGATTTTTTAATTGAAAAAATTGATGAAAATAACATTTTTGCGCAATGAAATGTGAAAATAAAGGTGAAAATGTCAACAAATAAAAGATAAGAACTTTTTCCATAATAATAGTGAAATGTACCGACGTTATGTACTAATTACCCTTTAAAAAATGTATGATTTAAAAATAATGAAAAGTTTATGATTTACACGTAATATTATTTTATTTAAAAATATGTGATTAATAAGAAAAGACCAAAAAATATATTTTGGAATTAATTGAGCCCAAATATGGGCTTAATCTTTTTCCCAGTATTTTAAAAATGGGATTAGGCACTATTGTTGAATGTCAAGCAATTTCAAATAGAAGTAGGCATTTCCTAAAGAAGCAATTGTTGAAAGAGTAACTTCTGGTAAAGCTAATATAGAGCTCATCAGTTGAAGAGTCAAGTCAATAAACTTCAAGTGGGACTTCTATTGATTACTGATTAGACTTTTAAGGTCCATAGCAGCTGCCCATATACTATGAACTGAAAAGGATCCAATAATGGTAAATCTTCATTCAAAAGTTGTATATGATCTCGGTTTGACATTCATTAATTTTTTGTAATGTATTATAAAATAGTAGATTAATAGAGAATGTATGGTTAAAAAGTAATGAAACTTTATTGATTTGTATATGATATTTTATTATGTGAATGTATGGTAGATAATGATACTGTAGAAAATAATTTAAACCCCTGTTTGGTGCAGATTTTTCCCTCAATAATGCATTTTTTTATGTAATGGGAAATATGTAGTTGAAAAAGAAGAAAAAATTATTGATGTGATGAAAAATATTCTTTTATTGAAAAATGTGTAGTTAAAAATGAGTAGAAGAATGAAAATAAAAAAATAATATGACTCAAATATGGACTAAAATTTTAAAAGATGACAATTATGACCTAAATCTTAACTATGGTAGTAGTATTTGACATGTACCTAACAAAACATTTGTGGAGCACGTTGACCCCGGGATAGTTCCCATTTTTCTTTAAGAATACTTTAAAATGAAAACGTTACTTTTGACTAGGACAGGACACTAAGTCCTTGTTTGATTTAATTTTTATACTCATTTTTAACTATATATTTACACAATAAAATATTTTATACGTAAACTCAATTTTCTAAAAGTAATGATCATCAAATAGGGGCTAAAACCACTAACTTAACCCGACATGAATGCAACCAAATACATTAGTGAGAATGGTGTAATGACGCATACAATTTGGGATCTTGGCTAGTCAAATAATATAATATAATGATACTTAACCCAGTTGAGATTATAACCCCAAATTTATATGGTATTAAGTAATGAGCTAAATGAAATGTGGACTTATTATTTAATGTCACATAAATTAAAATTATAACACCAGTGAGATTAAATAGCATTACTCTAATATAATAGCTTGCAATTCGATTAAATAACAAAATTTCGTTTATTAATGATAGAAAAAATATCTATTATCACGAGTGCAAGTTGTAATTAGATTTTTAGCACATCGCATTATATATACGTGTCAAGAGTGAATCACAACTTAAGAAAAAAAAATAAAAATTCAAACTCTTTATTTAGAAACCAGTAACTAATTCAAACTTAATTATTTCAACCAACAAACAAACAAATTGACTATGTTTCTTTTTGATTTCTCAGCGATTTTTAGTTCATTCCGATTTTTAAAACTTCAAAGTACGATGCATGCTTTATATTTATATTGAGCAACTACAATTATTGTTATGATATGTACAATTTAATTGGATATAGTCCTACCCACTGCATGTTTACTACAATTATTGCTCATTTTTCTAATTTTCGATAACTAATTTGCTCATATGACCTCTTTTTGTTTGTTTGTTTGTTGTTGTTGTTGTCCTTTTTTTTTTTTTCAAATTATTGCTAACTATATTATGTGTTTATAACATTTTTATAATTAAGGTCGTAACGTGAACTTGTAAATTGCCACTCTTTTTCAGAATATTACCGACAATACATTCTATATAGACTGCCTGGCTCCCCCGCCAACAGGAAGTTCTCTTTATTGTATTACTATTCTAAAGCTCACAATTAATGTCTAAATTTAGGGCTTCTTTGAGTCCCATTCTTGTCAAAAATAATAATAATTATAATAAAATACATTTTTAAATATTGTATTGATGAGAAATGTGTGATTGAAAAATAAGGAAAAGTTTCGGGATTTACTTATTATGTACATCGGAATTTAAACAATATTTTAATTCCCATCAAATATCTGCTTTGTATTTAGAAAGAAACCCTGATAAGAATTACACCTTTAATTAATTCTACGAAGAACAATTCCGATTTGTAATCCATAACTGTGAAATTGTCCAGCTTTCAATGAATATCCACATAGAAAACAAGAATGAGAGAATTATAGTTTATCTTTTCCTATACTAGTTAGATAATAATTGTATGTTGTAATTTTTTAAACCCTAACAACTTATTATTAAAATTTTAAGTGGGCTTGACATCTCCCTTAAACTTGACCCGATTAAATATTTAATTAATCTAATTAATTAAATTTAGTCCATAAATTAATTGATTTAATTAAATAATTTGGCCCATCAATAAGTAATCCAATTAATTAATTGTATAAATGTTCAACACTTGTCAATCAATTAATTAGTGGTATCATTATTCTAGTTTTTCTTTTTGTGTATGATCCATTAGATTCCCAATCACGATACCTAATTACGTCAATTGTTATTTTGATTTAATCAAATTCGATAAATTAAAGTGTGCCCTTTTAATTTATCGACATTCTCATCAGTCGTCTCAGATTGTCATTTAACAATACATTAGTGCAATACATGTGATGAAAAATGTCACGTAGTATGACAAAATCAAATTTATTTGTTTATCGTAAAACTATAATCTCTTCATCAGTATGATCTGATCAATTACGAGATATAGATGTGTGTCAATCTAAATTATCGATAATATCTTTCATCACACTCTTAAATAAATGTAAATCAAAAATTCTTTTCGACTTATGAATACAACTTGAACAATAATTTCGTTATTAACTTAATTGAATAAAATGCAAATCATAATCTCTTATTATCTAAAAGTATTGAATTTTTGTTGATAATTCATAATCTTCATATAATTTATGACATGCTTGAACAATGTCGTATTAGCGACTATTGGCAAAACAACTCCAATACCACCAAAACACGACTTTCCATATATAAAGTACTATGATTACCTCAAGTCAAAAGACTAATTCTATTACGAACCATTAGAGATTATCCACGGACACTAGATAGTTATCTATGTGAAATCTCTTTAGTAGATCTCCAATGTTTTGTTCTTTAACAAAGCATCCATATGTTCATTTACATTTCACATTTTAGTTTGTGAGATCAGTTATTTATTTCAAAAATGAGAAATACCACACGTGATGGTTTAACTTTAATAACGACATATGTGTCTTATTATTACTTGTGACCATAGATAATTCAACATTTAGTCATACGCAATTTGTTTCTCACACTCACAAATTTTTGTGATTAACAAGTTATGAAGACTTGAATATTTGGATTCTATTAATTTAATATGTTAAAAATTAGTTCAATCAAATAAATATTTTTTAAAAATATAAAGCACAATTATTATATTAAAAATGTTTACAAACTAAATCGATTGGATTTAGGACATAACACTTACATATTTCCTTTTACACGAGATCCAATCAATTATATATCTAATATCATAAGAGTCCAAATGACGATCATATTTTGTTGCGATAACAATTTTGTTAATGTGTCTGCAATGTTATCATATGTGGGAACTCGTTCTATCTTCACGTCATTTCTTTGTATAATCCTTGATGAGATGGTACCGTCTTAGCACATAATTGGAACGTTGATGAGACATTGGTTCCTTCATTTGCGCGATGGCTCCATTGTTATCACAATAAAGAGGTATGTGATAAAAATGTTAGGAATAACTCTAAGTTCATTGCTGAACTTCTTAATTCGACAACTTTCTTTGCTGCTTTGGAAGCAACAATGTACTCAACTTTTATTGTTGAATAAGCGGTTGTTTCTTGTTTGAAATTTTTCCAAAGAACCACTCCTAGTTGAGAATAAACGCATATCCAGATTGAGATTTGCTATTATCCTTGTCAGATTTGAAGCTAGCATCAGTATATCCATGNATCTCCTCCATCTATTAAGAACACATCTTTAGTCCTTCTTAAGTACTTGAGAATATTCTTAACTGTTATCCAATGTTTCTCACTAGGATTTGCTTGAAATCTGCTCGTAACACTTAAAAGTATATGAAACATCTGGTCTCGGACATAGCATCGCATACATGATAGATCCTATTGCTCACACATAAACAATCTAATCCATACAATTCCTCTCATAATGTGTTTTGGGACATATATATCCTGAGAAGTAAATCCCATATGACATGGAACACAATCCTTTCTTGAATTCTTCCATGTTAAATCTTCTCAAAATTTTGTCTATCTACGATGATTGAGATAAACAAAGCAATCTTTTAGATTTATCTCTATAGATTATGATTCATAAGATATAATCTGCTTATCCTATATCTTTTATGGATAAATTCTTTGACAACTATAATTTTATGGCTTGAAGCATAAGGATGTCGTTTCCCATTAGTAATATGTCATCTACATATAATATTAGGAATACGACAGCTCCCTACATGTCTTCTTGTATTCTTACTTCAATCCATAAATAGATCTATCAAGCTTGCATATCTTGTTGGTATCTTTGGATTCAAAACCTTCAGGCTATGTCAAGTACATTTCCTATTGCACGTTTCCATTAAAGAAAGCTATTTTGACATCCATTTGACATATCTCATAATCATGATAAACAACTATTGCAAGCAAAATTCGAATTGACTTCAGTATGGCTACAGGCGAAAAAGTTTCATCAAAGTCAATACTTTGTCATGTTTGTAACCTTTTGCTACAAACATTGCTTCATATGTAAGGATGTTCCTATCCATGTCAATCTTTTTCTTATAACCCATTTACAAATTATGGATTTGATCCCATCAAGTGGATCGACTAAGGTCAAAACTTTGTTTACATACATTGAGTTCATATCAAATTCAATGGCCTCTTGTCATCTCTTTGAGTTAACACTTGCTTTGCTTCAACATAATTAGTGGGTTCATCATCATCGATTATTAATAACTGATTAGTAATTGTGAATTCGTACCTTCTAAAAAGTTGAATTGTCGTACTTGATTTACGCTGAGTCGAAGTGTCCTCGGATGTCTTTATGTCTTGATCAAGATTTTTTCCCTCAACACGTGTAAGATTAGACTCATGTTCATCTGATTACTCAATGGTATCTGTGGATTCATGATCTTCTTCAAGTTTTGATTTTCTTGCACTATCATTTCCCAGAATAAACTATTTCTCTAGAAACATGGAATGTCTTGAGACGAACACCTTATTCTCAATGAGATTATAGAATTGATATCCAATTGTCTCTTTTTGATATCCTACAAATATGCATTTATTGAATTTTTCCTCAAGCTTATTCGATTCAGTGCGCTTTACATAAACATCACAATTCCAAAAATCTAATATGAGAAAAATTGTGCCTTCTATCTTTCCATAACTCATATGGAGTTTTTTCAACCGATTTAGATGGGACACGATTTAATGTGTAGCACGCGACAATTAATGCATGAACCCAAAACGATTTTGGGATGTCTGCATGACTCATCGTTGATCGCACCATATCTAATAGTATGTGATTTCTCCGTTCAAATACACCATTATGTTGCAGTGTACATGTCAATGTTTATTGCAAGAGAATCACAATCTGTTTTAGATAATTTAAAAATTCTTCTTTCAGATATTTTCCAACTCGATCAGATCTTAGGAGCGAGAATACCTTTATTTATTTGTTTCTCTACTTCTAACTTGAATTTCTTAAACTTTTTGAGTGTTTCATGCTTGAACTTCATCAAGTATATATAAACATATCTAGAAAGGTTATCAATAAATGTGATGAACTTAGATAAACCATTTCTATCGGTAATTGACACTGGTTCGCATACATTAGTATGTATTTGGCTTGATAATTGTCCAATCTTTTCCTCTTTTCCAGTAAAAGAAAATTTGCTCAGCTTACTAGTAGACATGATTCACATTTGTAAAATGATTCATATTCAGTTGACCCCAAATATCCATCTTTATGTAATTTGAAAACGTTTCTCATTTATATGACCTAGTCTGCAATGCCTGATAAGTATATTTTATACACTTATTTGGATTTTAAAATATAGACATTTAATAATTCTTTTGAACAATTATAGTCTAATTTATTGTATATTTCGTTTATTAGGTGAAACTCGAAGAAAAAATGGGATCAAAAGAAATAAGTGAAAATTGGTGAAAAAATGAGCAAAATCTAAAGTTTGGTGGACTAAATTGTAAATACTTAAAAGTTGTGTCGGGGGTCAATTAGATGCAATTAAAAGTTAAAATGAGTGAAATTTGACCAAAATATTTTTACAAATCAAATTTCAACCTCACAAGAATGTTCCAGATTTTTAGCAGGAGATTGAGTCCCATTTTTTGCATAGTAAACGTTTGAATTGGAAAACATCTATTCCGGTAAAGTTGTAGCTCTTTGGGTTATCTTTATAGCTCAATTTGAATCACCTCAATCGGATATTGGAAAAGAAAGTTATTATAAAAATACTAAATGAAGTGTAGTGCAAATGTTTCCCCAAAAGGTGACCATCATGGTGCAGAGGCGGCACCACGCCGTCTTTGCGATGCTGCGCATGACATCGAGGTGTGCCTGGGTATATTTAGGGCATGTTTTTGGCTCGTTTTGAAGCCAATAAAAAAACCTACATTGGACACAAACGTGGAGAAGAGTATCATATAAGTTTTTAACACTTTTGAAAGAGTTTCACACAATTTAGGGGGAGAAAAATACATAATCATCAAGATAAAAGAGCAAGAGATATTGTTTGAAGACTTTTGAAGTTGAAGAAGATTCTTGATACAAGATTCAATTCTTTCCATGATCAAGATTTCAAAATCCGATTATGAACGCTATACTTTTTGTTTTCCTTTCATTATTATGAGTATCTGAATTCATAGTTAGGGCGAACAATATAATCTATGTGTGACCCTTTATTTCTTTAATTCAAGATTCTAGTCCTTTAAATGCACATGTGTTGATTTTATTCATGAATTTAATACTTTGAATTCTTTGGCTAATTATTCAATAATTTTGTGAATCTATTACGAATCGAGAAGTGAGTTTTAAATTTATACTACATAGTAAAATTCGGTAATTTAGTATAACGTGTAGAGATATATATACTAATTATTTCGTTTAACTAAAATTGATTCACATAGATATATGAAATTGAATTAGTTAAATAGATTCAATGAGAACTCGGGAATGATAAATTGAATACTTTAAAAAAATTTGATCGAATATTATAACAGTAATGAATCTTGATTGGCGAATTAAAGGGGTTGATAGGTAAAATTGTAAGTCATAACATCCACATTCATACTTTTAAAATCTAAATTCGATAAATTGTGTACAATAGATATCTTAGTTTAGTTAAAATAATTTAGACACCAATCACAAACCTTATTATTTGTTTTCGATCAAATTAAAGTTAGAAATAATTTAACCAATTGTTAGATAGTAGTACTCGTGTAAACGATATCCGAACTGATTGGTCCCTATATTCTTGCTATGATCCATACACTTGAGGGATATAAAAATCGACAACAATGCCAAAGATAGGTATTATTTAGGTTATCTCATTTTTTCCTTTTATTTTCTATGCTCATAATAGATGGCTCAGAATCAAGAATGTAAAAGCCATTTTTTTAATGTACCACAACCATAAAATATTTTATCTAAATAAAAGGAACAATGATTGTCCTTAATATTAATTAAAAAACCACTCATTTCCAAATATGAAATAGAAATAATGTTATTGGTAATGGTGGGAATAAAATAACAAGTCTCTAATTCTAATACTAAGCACAAAGACAATGGTAAGAAGTATATTCGTACAGCTAATGCAGCAACTCTTGCTCCATTACTCACATGCAACTCAACTTTTTTTTTTCTGTAGTGGTATGTTTTTCTTTAGACCTTGCATATTTATACATATATGTGATCCATATTCGGAATCTAATACCCAAGAATCTAATGAAGTGGACATATTAACCTCAATTATAAAAAATACCTGAAGTCGAAGATTTAAAGACTTCATTCCTTTCAAACTAGCAAGGTAAGCCTTGTAGTTCCTATTCTAATGACCTTTCATTCCAGAATGATAGAACGGGTCATTAGATTTTGTATTGTTCTTGTTTATTTTGATTGTCTTGTTATCGCTCTTAGTCTTCTTGGATGTTTTCTTAAAACTTTCTTTAGTCTTCCTTTTAGTGCCTCTGGAGGAATGAATGTCCAAGACATGCCCACTACTAGCTATGCCATTAAGCTCAATAGACTTAAACATGTTCAACAACTCATGGATTATGCATTCAAGATTATTCATGTTGAAATTCATAATGAATTGTGAATAGCTCTCTACCAGAGATTGCAAAACCAAGTCAATACTTAATTCATGGTACATCATTGAACCTAATTGAGTCAACTTCTCAATAAATTCAATCATTTTCAATACATGAACACTGACTAAAAAACCTTTTACCATTTTGCTCTGGCATAGCTTTTTGAAGTCTCATATCTTTCTACACATGATTGTTCATCATATAGCTCATTGAGATGAAAAACCATAGTGTAAGCATCCTACCATTTTGTTGCTTTTGCAATTCAAGTGACATAGCTACAAGCATTACATATGTTGCATTATTTATCGTCATCACTGTACTTATTGTAACAACCACATCTTTCTCAATTGAGTCCCCAGTAGGTGTCTTTGGAAAGGACTGCTTAGGTCATAACCAATTTTCTTATACTTGAATTGTTTTTCATATTGCGGAGCTAATCGAGAAAATTTGGACCGATCAATTTGTTGGTATCCAGTATGCATCTCAAATTCATATAATTAATCACAATTCAAATAACTGTAAATGATGAAAATTAAATAATTAATATGCATCAAAATGCATTTAATAATTTAATATGGACTTTAATTACATTAAATATGCTCCCACTTTTTGAAATAAATGTATAACCCTCTCACGTAAATTTATGAAATCCATACTTGATTCCCAATAGGTTAGGATCTCATCCGTAGTATTAAGATCTTGAGTGTACTCAACAATCCTTAATAAAATATTTGGATAGATACTTTTATCAATTGTATCTCCATACAACTCATATATCATTAATTTGACAACTATTTATCTTTAAACATCTTATATTTTAGTTTAACATGCCTCTAAAATTTTTCTATTTGAATGTGTTCAACAAAGATAAACTTTAGTTAAGTCGAACTCACCATTCAAAAATATCTAATACTTTATAGTATCAAACATATCCTTAATGGACGTGCCTTAAGTGTACTCAAAAAGTTGAGACGATATAAAACTTTCGTTCTTTACAACAATGATGGAAGGCAAAACATAAATTGACTTAAGTTCAGGATAATAATCCCCTTCGATTGTGATTTGAATTGAGACAATTGAAAAACAAGAAAATATAGATTTTGGTACTTGAAAAGTAAGGTAATTTAATCACACAAAAAGATCTTGGAATTTTTTTTTCAAGTAAGAATCTTAATCTGTAATTTATGTTAGAAGAATGCTGCAAATTTTTTCATTCGTATTAGAGCTTTAAAGGTTGTTTTTTCTGGCATATTATCTTGTTGTAAATAGAGTTTAAGTGATGAAATCTTGTATGTCTTTTATGATAAAACTTAAAGCATCATTAATGGTATGTCATGAAATATACAATATAAAATCACAAAATTTTTATGGCATGTTCCCTATATGACTTAGATCATATCTACAAAATTTTGGAATTTTTCGTTTTATAATTTTGGAGAAAAATGAAACCCTGGTAAAAATTGTAAAATTTTTTACTACATTTTATTCTTTATTTTATCTGCAGTAATATTGGTGTGGTTAAAAGGGTATTTCAATGATTTTTCTAACCATATAAAGAACTTAAATTTTGGATTTCGAACGTAGAAGTTATGATTTTTTCTTAAGTTTGGATCGAAATCTAAAAATTTGAGAAAAAAATGAAGAACAAATTTTTCTGTACCCACTCTCTTTGCATTGTGTTTATGTTCCTAACACGGTGTTAAAGAATTTTTAAATTTTGACCATATAGATGAACTCAGAACGTTGAAATTAGTGGAAAAGGCGAAAAAAATAAAACAAACGGGACCTGGAAGGCGGGTCGTGCACATCACTCGCCGTTGGCTATGGGTGACAACAATTAAAAAAAAAAATCCTCAGTGCATCCTGGCACGTGAGATGTTTCACAATTTTAAAAATTGCATTTTGATCCCTATATTATTTTGGATTTGTCAATATTAAAATATTATATTTTTGGATTGTCACTTTTTTTATGTATTTAAAGTTTAAAATACATCTTTTAAATATTAAAGAAATAATTTTCAGACTCAATTAAAATCTAAAAATTTTATATTAAATCAAGAATATTTATTTAGGGATATTATTACCTAGTGGGAGGTAATTGTTATTATTTGTTTTTAACTGAAAACTACTTTTGAGAGTATTTTTTACCCATCCGATTGTAAATAATTTCTTGAAAATTATACGCAAGTTTGAAAAATACGATTTTAGTATCAATTTTTTAAATTTAATAATGCTTATGTTTTGCCTCTATTTTTAAACTCTTTTTTCCAAAACTCATTTTTGATGATATATTCTCTCATAAAATAATTTTATATGTAAACTTAAAACTTTTCCTTATTTTTTAATCGCATATTCTCCAAAAGATTAATATTCTAAAATACTACAAAATGTATCAAAAATCTACGGGCTTATCAAAATCAATAAATTGATCAGAACATAATATAATAGAACACCTGAATATTTTTAGGACACTTTTTGGTGATAAGCAGAATATTCCGATTTCTTTCTTATTTATTGGGATTGTATTACAACATAGATTAAAGTGATATTATGAATCTATAAAATAAAAATTAAATGATGTAAGTTTTATTTTTCGAATATATTTTGGATTATTTTGAGAAAGAATTAATTTTTGATATCATGATATATCTTACAATTGGATAAATGCTCACATTTTGCCTTATTAAATTACATGATATCTGCTAATTTGTGAATTATTATAAATGCAAAGGTCAGTAGAATTGTCGATATTCTTATTTAGGCCTATTAATTTTCAATTGATTGAAAGTTTGGTGATTGGAAAATTTAGAGAAAATCTCACCTAGAACTAGTTGATCCACCAAGTGAGTGGGATTGGAAGAATTAATAAAATTCTCAATTAGAACTTATGAAATTTTGTGTTATGAATATGATTGCGGATGATGATTGGGAATATAGTGAACTTTCAACTTTGTATCTAATGTTAATTTGCATTAATGCAAAACGGTTCATGCGAATAAATGGACATTGATTTAGAATAAATGTCTTTAAAAGTCTGATAGATCATGACATCAAAAATCTAGAGTTGTTGACCTTTAAATAGGTGATTTCTTCTAGAACTTGCTTTGTTATCCATGTCGAGATGTCGCTTTGGTAATTGGATGCATTAAATAAGTAAGGGTATTTAAGTGAAGCCAAATTTAGCTTTGAGCTTTAGCCTCTTTGTTGAAAATCAACCACAATACAAGCCAAGAGATATCATATTATACTGCTAATCTTTCCTTATTTTAAACCTCGCATTGAAGAAGTATATAAGCTTGTTCCCATGAAGTTTGAAGTTTAACTTGTTCTTGGAGAACATGTAGTTTAACTTATTCTTGGAAAGATTGAAAGATATTGAGAATCAAGGATTCATTTTACGAGTCTCATTGTCTTTTTGAGATGGGAGTATGAAAGAAATGTTGAAGTATTGAAGTTGCACTCTACATTCTTGAAAAAAAAAAGGCATCTATTAGTCAAATCAGACGATTAGAGATTTTGACTGGTTTTCGACACCAGTACCCGTTCACTTATCTGGGAGTTCCCTTATTTTAGGGCCTAAGAGGAGCTTCATTGATGATGACCTTATCCAGAAGGTAAGGAACATGATCTTGGGTTGGGATTCACGACTTCTATCATATGGGGGCCATATTACTTTGATGAGGTCAGTGCTCTCTTCCATGCCATTACACATTCTTCAGATCATGCAGCCCCCTAAAGCTATCCTGAAGAAAATTGAGAGCATCTTTGTGTGATTCCTGTGGGATTCCAAAGAACAGGCTTGTTGTTTACATTGGCAGAGCTGAAAGGAGATTTGCCTTCCTATTGATGAGGGTGGTTTAGGCTTTAGGAGATTACAGGACGTAGTGGACACCTTCTCCATGAAGCTCTAGTGGTTGTTCCGTTCTCAGATATCTCTTTGGGCCCAGTTCTTACGGGGCAAGTATTGTACGGAGAAACGCCCTTTATTTGCAGCAGTTCCTTACTCAGCTTCTCGTATTTAGAAGAGGTTGAAATTAGTTGGACCCCGGACAGAGCCATAAATTGCATGGCACCTTGGTGTATGTCAGATTTTTTTTGGCATGATTACTGGAAGGGTGAGACCACATTGGCATCCCTATTCCCACACCAGCAGCACACATTTGCGAGGGTGCAAGATTTCTTTGATGATACTAGGTGAGATATTGGACGTTTATTACTAGTTTTCCCTTCTTTTATGACGGAGCAGATATGGACTATACCTTTATGTGTAGATGCCCCGGATCGAATTGTTTGGTGAAATACACCGGATGGTAGCTTCGCTACCAAGTCCGTATGGCAGCTCGTACTTTTGGGATGTCAGTATTAGGATTCATACCGATTACTATGGAACTCTATTTTTCCCATCACTGCCTCATTCTTCTGTTGGAGACTATGGCGGGACCTCATTCTAGTAGATGTGGTTATTCAAGAGAGGATTGGAAGTCAGTTGGCTTCTCGTTGTTAGTGTTATTCCGGGACGAGACTATCAATCATATTTTCACTGGCAGTAGCATCTCCAATCAGGTATGGTAGTATTTTGGGGATATTTTTCAGATACCTATGAGTTCAGGAGAGGAGGTCAGACAGAGATTCCAGATATGGAGGTATTCTGCACATTATGTTTGTTGTGGACACATTCCCATTATCATTCATCTGCTAATATTTGGTACCTTTGGACCCCAATGAATGATTTGAAGCATAGGGGGATTCGTATAGTAGCCAGACGTATCATTTGGAGGGTCTATCATATGATCTCTTTTTTCATATGGGATGACTGTTTTGAGTGGTGCACTGACGAGGGGATTTGACACTTGCACCCATATTTGGTATTTTTATGGACCTCCTTTCTCCATCTCCCCATATTCTAGTTTGGTGGCATACTCCATCAGTTTGATCAATCAAGATCAATTCTGATAGATGTGTCAATGATGGTTTTGCAAGTGGGGGAGGCATCATCAGAGACCACACAGGACACTGTATCAGGGCTTTCTCAACTTTATATGGACCATGCTTGATATTAGAGGCAGAGCTCCAGGCTATTCTTGATGGGATTTTACTAGCTCTAGGACTTGATTTTTCAGCGATTTGGGTAGAGTTTGATTCTAAAGTAGCTATTCAGGGCATACTCAG
>CAIGRB010124137.1:59281-78311 GCA_903798255.1 Fraxinus quadrangulata | reverse complement strand
ATGATCTTCTGCTTTTGTTGTAGGTTGTTTAAAATACCAAAAAATGTCACTAAAGTTGGCCAACTGGGTAATGATGGATTCAAAGATTGGCATAATTTGCATCGATCAATTAAAAGTCATGAAGGGAATGTGGAGGATTTTGTTACTTTATAATATAAATCTTTTGTTCTTTATATTTGTTTGTTTTTCTATTGTTCAATATTAAGTTAACAATATGTTGCATAATACCCTGTTGGATTTTGCATTTACGTTGATTTGGGGATGCTCAATTTTGGGAGTTCACCTCGCGCCTTGAAAATCTCAGGACCGGCTCTGGTGCTTAGGCCTCCCACGATATAGCTCAAGTTACCAAAATATGAGTCGTGCCAACTAAGCACGTCGGTTCGACGACTTTAGGGTGGACAACTATTAGTTATCTTGAAAAGTGAAGCACTCCAACTCGCTTTAGACATACAAAATGGATAAGAGCTACAATTATGCAAACTAATGTGACTTTTCCAACCCATGTTGAATGGAATGCTCATATGAGGAACTTTTTTATTGCAATTATCCAATCACTAAACTACACATTTATAAAAAATAGTTCCTTTTCTGAGAAAAAATTTGACCGGTAAGGAATTATAGCACAAGTGGATCACAAATTATTAGTTCTTTTTGAGGGATAATTAGTTTTTTTTTTTTTCCTTCTTTAGAAAATATTATAAATAAATATAAATTACCTATAAAGAATGTTTATTTTGTTTGCTTGTATTTTAGCAATTAAAACCTAATATTTTATACTCACTGTTGACCCCATTTTCCGTAATGGTTGACAATAATGTATTGTCAAAATTTAAGTCTGTGATGTAAAAATTAATTTTTTAAAATGAATGAATATGATGGTATTATGTAAATGTTAACCAACGATGTCAATAAACATTGTATTGTAGCATAATTCTAAAAAAAAAAAAATTATAAAAGCTGCCAAATCAGAAAGGAAAACCAACCACTCAGAGTCAGTGCCTTCATTTCAAGTTTACTTCCAATAATTGAAAGCACTACTTTTCTTTTGAAAAAATAATTTATGCACACGTAGGAATTTAAAATTCTTGACATAAAAGTGACAATACACTTGTAATTAGTACTCTTTAGACTCCATTTCGTACTACACATACAATGAACCTTTCATCATGTCATAATATCCAGCTGTTTCATTTGGCCAAAGTTTATCCTAATCAGCATATAATGACATTATTTAAGAATATTTTGTCATTAAGTAATTAATAGCATATTTATTACGTTAAATTGGATAGAATTGGTCCGAAGAGCCAAGATGCGCAATTATATAATGTATTACATAATTGTTTTTTATTTTATTCAATCCACTAACGTATCAAATATATAACAAGAAGCTAGTGTCAATATGAATCAAAAGTTGATAACTTGTTTCCAGGCAAAAAATATCATTTTTTTTTATTGTAAGTTCAAATATTCAAATATATTGAATCGACGATTCAACGGTCTACCTCTTGTTGGAATGTGATAAGAAGGCTTGAATTTTATGTGTCATAAGTCCAAGTATAATCTACTAATTCCTCCATTATAATTATATCGATGAACTTTTAAAGTATTAGTAGAGCTTAGAATTTATAGACCACAATGCATGGAAAAAAGACTAATTCGTTTGTCCTCTCGTATATATCTACACATGGGCTGATCTACAACTGCCCCCACATTAAATTTGAAATCCAATATTTTGCAATAGATTTTTCAAGATTTTACACAAAATTTTCATAAAAATTCCTTACAATTTTCAATTTTTCCCACACAACTAAAACCTCGTGAAATATACCCCCACAAACTACTCTCACCTACCTCACTATCACGCAAGTTAATTGACACCTCGATTGCCTTGAAGTGCAAAACGACGTGATCTAGCCATTGAGGTGGCCCAGTACATGCTCGTTATGGGTTCAATGCAGTTTATATTTTTCAATCGTGTCATGTTGTGCCTAGTTCGATATGGCCATCAACTCAACAATTGTTTTCGGCGTTTTAACTTTTTTGTTGATGTTGTGAGCAAAATAGGAGTGGTCCAACACTGCCGGTCCCCATTGGTGCTGGCCACATTTATGTGTGCCTGGTTCATATTGTATTAAAAACCTTTTCCTTGCATCAATAATGGAAGCCTTTTGCATCTTTTCACACATTTTAACTCTTTTGCTTGTGGTTTAAATTCTAATGGACCACCACTGCCAATTCCAGTGTGAATAAAACTCTAAAATATCTGCATTTACATCAGTTTGGACATAACACAGGAAAATATCTGCTAGGGTAGCCTTAAATTTTCACTACGAGAGTGCATCACTAAAACTTTGAACGTCTTTGTTTGCCGTTTCATGCATTATTGCTCTCGAATTGGAATACGGGTTTCATTCTTGACGAAATGAGGAGGGTTAGAGTAAGTCGAGAGTGTCTTATGATATGAATTTTAAATCGCATTTGATGGGACGCATTTGCACCAAGACAAAGGAAGTAGTTGCTTTTAGCAGCAAAAAATGTGGACACCACTAATTCTCCCTTCAATTCAATAACAAAAATGCCCGAGGCAGATGCATCCATATACTATACCCATAACAGCTTGTCCTTTAAGCAGACCCCACAGGCACCTTCAACCAATCATTCTCATTACTTTTCATTTCTAAGCCTTTCTTCTTCTATTAGAACATTACTGTGTAATCTCAAAATCTTGCCCTCTTAACTGACAGGTACAAATTACTGATAAACATGGATTCTCTTCTGTAAATTCGTTAGTAGGTCATGTTAAATCATCTCGTCTAAATGTTTATACTATGCTCTACCATAAAATGTCTCATTTCATAAATGTGCTGCAGCAAGAATTAAAGTCAAATATTTAGTCTAGTGTGACGTTGAAGTATCACGTCTAAAAGTATATTCAAACCCCCCATCATTATAGAAAAGAAATAACAAATCTTTCTCATTATTTCTTCAACATCTACTTGGAATTCTTTCTTTATCCGTAAATCTTCAGTCTTTCTTACTTTTGCTTAGATGTTTATATCTTTTGATCAGTTAAAGAATCCCAATATTTACATGCAAGATCTACTTTTTCCACAGTTCCTGAATTTTCCTTGGTTAGGAAAGTGGGAGCCTTTTATAGATTCCTCACCTTATGTGAGTAAGTGTTGTGTTTGATTAATTGCTTATCTAGTCATAAGGGACCTCCACTTGTATGTGTGTACCTCTTTCAATTGTCAAATTCCTTTGCCTTGAAGGGGTTCACCAAATTTCCTTTTAGAGTAACTGCAAAAAATGAACTGGGAAATGGAACCCTTATCTCCTGCATCATATTTGATTTCCTCAAATTGGTTTTTTGAGGAGAACAAGGGGACAAAATGGACACCTGAAGAGAACAAGATGTTTGAGGAAGCTCTTGCATTATTCGACGAGGATACTCCAGATCGATGGGACAATGTTGCAGCTATGATCCCTGGAAAGACTGCAAGTGATGTGCTCAAACAGTACATTGAATTGGTAGATGATGTTAGTGATATTGAAGCAGGGCTATATCCAATACCAGGTTATACCAATAATATCAATTCTTTCACACTGGAGTGGGTGAATAGCCATGGCTATGATGGATTGAAACAGCTCTATGGTCCAGGAGGGAAGAGGAATTCATCGGCTCGCTCTTCTGATCATGAAAGGAGAAAGGGAGTTCCATGGACTGAGGAAGAACACAGGTTATTTTTCCTTCACATATTTGTAATTTTATGTTGTCAACTGTTTTAAAATCTTGTCATTAGTTAAATAAAGCAGGATTTTCTGTCTTTTGCAATCGAACACGTCAAATTAGCAAAAGAGAAGGACATATTTTGATAGGGTTAATTTTGATGAATCTAATAGTTAGAAATTAGCATAACTTGATTATAGTGCTAGATAGGATTAGACATTACAATATACAGGATTTTAACTTGTGAACGTGTTGTAGTTACTTACGCGAAGCCTTTCTCTCTTCCTCTGATGATATCTATTGATGGTGAACCCTCAGGCAATTTCTGTTGGGGCTCAAAAAGTATGGAAAAGGAGACTGGAGAAATATCTCGCGGAATTTCGTAACGACAAGGACTCCGACTCAAGTTGCCAGTCATGCTCAGAAATACTTTATCAGGCAACTTTCTGGAGGGAAAAATAAAAGAAGGTCCAGTATACATGATATCACAACTGTCAATCTTACAGAAACTGAATGGACCTTACCAGAAAAAGATGGGCCTCGTTCACCACAGAAACAAAATTCAAGTATGAATGCAAAGATCAAAGTAGAACATGATTCTAATTTGCCTAATCAAGGATTCAATCTGCCAAATTGCAGCTTAATCAGGACGCATCTCAGAGGGACTGCTCCATTTGGATTAAATCTGCACGATCTACACATGCAGGGTGTTACATCGAATGGACTCGAGTTAGGACATCCCAGTGCAATTTTTCAGATGTAGCCCACCATATGAATGATTTCACAATGCTGCTACACGTATGGTACAAATCTTTAGGTGTTACAAAACTTTTCTTTGGAATATTCATGATCTCCATGTTAGAAAGTCAAATACTCAACTCGATTACTTTGTGTCCTGAACATTTAGTTGTCAGTTGTGTATTGTTAGCCGTTTAAAGACGCTGCATTAGGAGTGACACATTGTCAAGTAAACTATCCATTTCAAGTTCACAGGGTATGTAAAACTCCATTTAGACGAAGGTTTTCTTAGAATGAGTTCAGAGCTATGTTAAGTGCAAATAATTGAACTGCAAATCATAAACATTTTTGCAGTTTCTGTATCTTCAAAGATCCTTAGTTACGAGACCATTGCTACGAAATAATTCGTGCTGGTTTCCACACAAAGCTCTAGGTTCCCGGAAAATGAGTCTTTCTTTAGGTGCCCGGAAAATGAGTCTTTCTATTCCGGGATATTCTCATGCTCTTGAGTCAATTAAAGAGATTCTTCACACTGAACCACGGTAATTGTTGCACGCTTGTGGGGGGCACTTGACAATGACAAATGACCACTGCATCAGATACTTCATGCTTCACCCAAATTCGGCGATTCGGCATCACTCTTTAGCCAAAATGACGAGTAAACTCTGCTTTTCATAATATTCCAAGTGGAAAAATGTGAATTTTCACTTGCAAAGAACCTATCTGACTTAATTTTGAGGACCTAATTCTTTACAAGAGAGAATCCATTCCCCATGATAAGCCAATGGTCGAAACAATGGTTGTCCAAGTGACATATATATCCTCAAAGGCTGATGACTCTTGTCAAGATTGAGTTCTTGAGACAGAAACTCCAATGATATGTAAAATTTTGTTTATTTTTCTTCATTAATATTATCGTTACTGTTTAATTTGGCGCGTCGAACTAAACAGTACTAGTGGATTAAATAGGAAAGAAACATCTTATTCAACATGCCAACCATATTATGAAATATTTGAATGCTGAAAATGGTCCTAATTAGTTATAAAAATGTCAAATAGAGTTCATTTTTAAGATCTCTAAATATGTTGGCAAGATCTCTTTTGAGTGGGAAATAATTATCTCAAACTTGAATTTCTTTCTAAGTAAAATCTCTCTCAAGTGCTGTAAGGAACTTAAGTGAATAATCAATTGATTTGATAACATCTATGTGAAACAATAATAGTCTGGAAAAGGCCTTGAAAAGTTAGTAACGCTAATATAATCACATTTACCTTTGGACAAGAATCTAATAAGAATTTTATTGTCTTTCTCGATTGTAAATCTTTTATTAAAGATTGTGTGTGGTGCTTATTCTTCAAGTGTCTAATACAAGTAGTGTATTTGTAAGCTCTCTTATCTTGGCGATCCATTTAATTTAGCTCATGTTTTTCATCCTTTAAAATTTTTAATTGTTTGCTACAGTATCATTCTCCATCACACATTCACACAATAAAATATTTTATACATGCACTCACGAGTATGGGTAAAGCAGGAGGGTTCTTTACGGAGTATCGAAGGTTCGAATCTCCGCGACAACTGGAAAGCAACATTTATTTTAGAAGACAACATTTAAATGTTGGAAGGCTGGTCCACAGGGAGGAGAACAATCGAATGTCCGGTCCAAGTGTGTATAAGCTGCGATCGCATCCGACTTAACTCGGGTGGCGAACTATGGGGGAATGCCACCACTTCTCAGGATTAGTCGGGCGAAGTTTGGACACCTGAGTCATAAAAAAAAATATTTTATACACAAATCAATAAAATTTCCTTATTTTTTAACCACACATTCTCCATAAATTTACTATTTTATAATACATTACAAAAAAATAATGGCTCTCAAATAGGGCCTCAAAAGTATAAGATGTTAGAAGAAGAACAAACTAATTATTTATATTATCCTTGATTTATTTAGTTCTTGCTCAAGTTGAACCAGATGTGAAATGAGCTTTTGTTCATGTTCACAAGTCAACTCTTCTCAATTTATTCATGATGAGGATAACAGGTCTTATCTAGATATGTTGCTAGGGAATAAGATGCAGTTAGACCTATTATGTGATCTAGACGAGATGCTTGTGCCATCACTTGTTGCTAATGTTCATAGTTGGGAAAAGGCACAAGATATTCATAGTTCCTTCTCATCATACGTACTCGTGACATGCTTGAGAGATAAAATTTGATAGTATTAAATAAGAAAAAAAAAATTATTATTCGTGTATTCATCGTAGTGTTCAATTCCGTCGAGTACCAAATACCGCACATCTATTGTCTTGGTTTAATTGTCATCTTGGGATGTTACCATTGGCATGTTGCTCACCAACAGTCCTTGTGAATATTATTTCTGGTCCCACCACCCACTAGCTTTAAAATTTCTTAGGCAACAATAGAAGTATCACCATTTTGACTAGAATTTGTGATAGATGACAAAGTAATCCAATTCTTTCTTTACCAAAGAAGCACATATTTGCAACTTGCATGTTAAAAGCACTTTATTAGTTTATGTTGCAACACCCCACCCCCCACCCCAGGAAAGTAGGGACCTTTTGAAGATTTCACATTTGTGTAAATAAGTGTTCGATTTTATGCTTATCTAGTCATAAAGGACCTCCACCTGTATATAGTCATGTCAATATGGCTTGTCGGGCTCGATCCGCAAAAAGCCCGAGCGAGCCAGCTTGTGGACTCGATGGGATCAAGCGCTAAAGAAAACAAAAAAAGCTTATAGCTATAATATTTTTTTATATGTTAATATTTAATTATTATATATAATACGTATAAATTGTACAAATTTTAAATTTTAAAAAAAAAATTTTGATTTGTCACGAATTAAAAAATAAAAATAAAAAAAAGGGCCGGGCGCTAAGGCCCGGATGAAATCTCGAGCCTAAATTATTTGGCCAAGCAGGCTCAGGCCAAAAAAAGCTCGAAACCATTTTTATTCGAGTGGAACCCGAACAAAAAGTTTCGACTGGCGACTCGACTTGTTGACACCCCTACCTGTATATATTTCTTTCCTTTTGTTGTCAAATTCTTTTACCCTGAAGATGTAGCAAATTGCCTCTTAGAGTAACAAACTTCAAACATTGAACTGAGAATGGAACATGGAAGGAAAAGGAGAAATCCATGGACAGAGGAAGGACACAGTTCATATTTTGTTCTAAAATCTTGTCTTCACTTTTCATTTTTGAGGAAACTAAGGGTTAAAAATTAACATAACTTGATTCTAGTTTTGGATAGGACCTGTGAACGCTTGCGAATCTGTTGTATAGTCGTAGTTAGTTTATTGCATCTTAAAGAAGTATTGAATTATAGTTTCTTGATGTGATAAATTCTTATGCCAAGATTATTCTTTTCCTCTGATGATTTATATATTGATGGTGAACCCCAAAGGCAATTTCTTTTGGGGCTCGAAAAGTACGGAAAAGGCGACTTTTGTAAGGACGAGGAGTCCAACTCAAGTTCATAAATACTTTTCAAAGCTGCATTTTGGAGGGAACAACAAAAGAAGATCCAGTATAAATGATACCACAACTCATGTCAATCTCACAGAAACTGAAAGGCCTTCACCAGAAAATTACAAACCTCGTTCAAAGCTGTAGATGGTGCATGAATTTTCTTTGTAATTTTGTGTAGATATGGCACACTTCGTGTTAGCAAGTTATGTACTTGACTCGAGTTTGTGTACTGTGAAGTGTTTCAAGATGCTGCACCTGTTGCTTTAGTAGATATTATTGTTTATTGTAAATTGCAAAGCATAAACTTTGTTGTGGTTTTGTATCATCAAAGTTACTTTGTTACAAGACCTTATTTATGAAATCATTTGAGCTGGTTTTTATCCATGTGTTAGATGGCCCGGCACCAGAGATTGAGTCTTTCTAATCCCGTATATCCTTAAGCTTCCGGCCGATCATATAAAGTGAAGAAACCCTTCTCACTAAACCACCGCAAATGTTGTGCGCGTGGGCAGGGGGAGGGGGGCACTTGACAAAGAACCAATGCATCAGAGGCTTAATCCAAATTTAGCCCTTGTTTGGCCCCCATTTTGGGGGTTTGAAAATTTTTTGAATAATGATTGATGGGAGAATGTGTGGTAGAAAAGTTATAGATTTGTGTGTAATATTATTTTATTTGATGAATGTGTGGTTGAAATGAAAAGAGAAAAAATTAATGTAATGTAATGTAATGAGAAAAAATGAGGGCCAAATGGTGGCTTAGTAGTCAGCATCAATTTTTTAAACAAAATTGTAAGTGAACTATGCTTTTCATAAGATTTCATTGAGCAAATCTTTACAAGAGAGATCTAGCCTATTGTTGTTCAAGTGATGTACTATAATCGTCTGTTTTGAATGCACTGCGGGATTATGCACGATTATTCAAAAACTTATTCGTAAAATTCCGCAAATGTATGGATCGTGACAAGTAATAAAGTGAATTTATCAAGCCCGAAGATCGTCCCACAAAGACTACTATTTACTATAAATTTTAAACTAATCTAACCTCAATTTAAACTAAAATGATAACTGATTATCAAATCAAATTTTATTTCTAACCAAAGTTCTAATAAATTAAAACCATGTTTCTTTCGAATTAAAATTAGATTTTAATATGAGTCAAAGTTAAACAATAATATTAACCACATGTTTCATAGGTCCCACAACTTTTCAATCACATATTTCAAAAACTTCTATCACAATTTACTAAAAATCTAATTTTAATCCCAACCAAACACCCACTAAATAACAAACTCAATTTAAAACTATAGATAAGATTATGTAATTAGGTAGTTAGGATTTTCGATTTCACTTTGGTTATCTAACATATATATAATTCCAATTCATTCAGCCATCTTTTCATACGCGATAACCATCGAATGGACCTATTGTAGTTATTGATCTCTCTCGAGCAACACTAATCTTATTCATATGCATGAACTTACTATATCTCTATATAAATTCACAAACATATGAACACATTAATTTATATAAATTCAACATGGATCGCGTGGCTCATAATTATCCCTCGACCTCTTAATGTCTATATTAATTATTGTATGAGCTAAAATTATATATTAACTCTTGGTCTCAATACTATCCCTGAATCAATCAATTGTTGCGCAAACAATTGAAGTATTAAACACATAATAATTAATTAACAAGTATTAAAGTGGTATCTTGGAATTAAGCATATAATAAAAAACCTTAAGTACATCATTCATCCTAACATAAAAAGTGTTTAGCTATACATAACGTTGAAATCAAACAAATAAAAGTTGGAAAACATCATCGGCTTTAATTACACTCAACAAGATAAAAATCCTCTGTCTGTAACGATGACGAATGTGATAAACTTCTCCTCAAATTCTTGTCCAATTGCTGGAATGATTGCCTGGAATAATAATTTTTTCTTCTCAATTTCTCTTCCTGCGTCGTCTCTCTCTTTCTTCTTTCTGTCCTGTCTGCTCCCCTTTTCTTTTTCTTTTCCTTCCTTTTCATGTTTCTTTCCTTCCTCTTGCCCTCTTCTTTTTCTTTCCTTATTTTCAGCCCCCATTAGATTTCTCAATCCACTACTTCCCTTTAGAAGTTGATTCCTTCTCCAATTTCCATCCAACACTTAATTTGACTTCAATCATATTTCTTTTTTGCCCTCCACTTTGATTATAATTGCATCAATACTTCATATCTTCCAATTCATGCAAATCAGTCCCTTGAATTTTCAAAATGTGGAATTTGATCCCAAAATTGTAGATTTCATTCACTTTCATCCTTCTTCATCAATAATTGCGCCAAATGCGTTTTCTTCTACATAATCCTAAAAACACAAATAATTAAGTACCAAATTCATAATAATACTAATAAAAATCACTTTTGGTGGCTTAAATAAGTGTAAATTTAACACTTATCACATATATTATCCCAAAAATCGAAGTTAGGTTTAGGCAATTAATTGTGAGTTGTGAACTTAGCAAAACATGCGCAGACGCCATCTGTCAACACGACATGGACATGAGTTGGGATTTAGTTTAAATCGATTTTTAAGATATAATATGGCATCAAGAAACTCACAACCAAATTGAGAATGATGCACAAAGGCACAAACGTTATGTTGTGCAATTGCTATAAACTGAAGTTTTGATCAGTGGTTGGATACAAATTTACACGTCTCAACTAGCCATCCCAACTTTTCCTATACGAAAGAGTTTCCAAGTTCTAAGAATCTTTAGACTCTTTGAGCATATTTGATGGACATGAGTTTGGCTGCTCTTTTAGTGGCATTTTAATTCAACCATATTCATAATTACTCGTGAATCTACCAAAATCTATGAAAGTCAGATTCAGATACTTGAACAAGTACACAATGTACAGGAAAAAGAGTCCACTTTTTCAAGTTCAGCAGTGGAGATTTAACAGCAAAAGTCTCCGCCTTTTTGAGTTCAACAGGATAACTCAATTTGAGTGGTGAAACCAAACTTCCCCAACATTGGGAGTCAACCAGGCAATACATCCTTTTCTTGAAGAATCTGCTTAGAAAAAGTATCTATATGCTTGGAATATCTGAGAACATGATTTTCTTATTTGAAAATTGCACTAAACAACTGTTGACATGTCTAATATGATAAATCGATTTGGACTCGATTCGACGTAATTGAGGAATTAAAATAAAATAAAATTATGATATATGTTTGTCTGTTGCCTAGTTGTAACTTGTAACAACTATTTTTGAGTCCATATTGCTTGAGGAAGACTTGCTCTGTAGGCTAATAAGTTCATTGGACACCATCCCTGAATTGTTTTATTTTTTGTCTTACATAAAAACCGTACTTTACTGAAATTAAAAGGCGAAATTGAAACACAAACTTAGGAGTGAGACATGTTAATGTCCTTTAGCCAGTGAGTGTCCAAAAAGAAAAACTTGACGGGACAAAAAACTGGGAGTTATATAGTAAAAGAAAGACCATGGTTTCATTTCATGTGTCATCTTCATGATTAGCTTTGCTGTACCTCGATCTAGTCATATAGTTTGTTAGCTCCTCGTAACTATAATCGTTGTAATCTTACAAACATGCGAGTTCTATCTATTTGCCATGTCTGGCATATTTAATCCTCGATCAATATCTTCATATATCCAAGTGCTTGTAATAATTGTCTACTCATGTCTAGTTCATCATATCACTTATATTCTATACGTCTCCTAATTTTTTTTAGACGATATAATTAATTTATGATTTTCTTGGAGATCCCTTTTATAATTTAATTTCCTGATAGTAAGTAAAAAATATGATACTCCTTCATTGATGTGATTCTTCATCTTGGTGGCATCAAACTTTCTATAAATGAAGATAAGAATCGCTAAAATTGTGGCTATTCAGTCAATCCAGCAACCTTTGAGGATAATAGAGTCAGTCCCTCTCAAGTCATGTTGGATTTGTACCAGCCAAATGTTTTTAGACTCTTAGCAAGTGGGTGCAGTTGCCACATGTTATCAACACAGGTAAATTTGCAATACATCCCTTTCTTGAAGAATCTGCCTAGAAAAAAGTATCTATATACTTGAAATTTCTGAGAAAGTAGTTTCTTATTTGAAAATTGCACAAAACAACAGTTGACATGTCTAATATGATAAATTGATTTGGACTAGATTAGACACGACTGAGGAATAAAAAAAATTGTGATATATGTTTGTCCCGTTGCCTAGTTGTAACTTGTAACAACTATTTTTGAGTCCATATTGCTTTGGAAGACATGCTATTTAGGCTAATAAGTTCATTGAACACGTTCCCGAATAGTTTTGTTTTTTGTCTTAAATCAAAACTATACTTCACTAAAATTAAAAGGTGAAATTGAAAAACAAACTTAGGAGGGAGACATGTTACTGACCTCTAGTCACTAGTGACTGTCCAAAAAGAAAAACTTGACGGGACAAAAAACAGGGAGATATATAGTAAAAGAAAGATCGTGATATCAATTTCATGTGTCATCTTCATGAATCATGATTAGCTTTGCTATATCTCGATCTAGTCATATAGTTTGTCAGCTTCTCGTAACTATAAGTGTTGTACTCTTATGAACATGCGAATTATGGTAGTCTATTTACCATATCCATGGGCGGACCTATATGGGGTCATGTGGGGTCAAGTGACCCCACAAATTTTTTTGATTCTTTTTTCAAAAATTCTGTAGTTTTTTTTTTACAAAAATGCATTTTGAAATAGTATTTTGATGAAGAATGTGTGATTAAAAAATAAGGAAAAGTTTTGAGTTTACGTGCAATATTATTTTATTGAAATATGTGGTTGAAAATAAGCTCTTCTTTGATTTTTTTTTTTAAAAATATTTTGTTGGCTTTTTTTTTTTTTTTTTTTAAAGTGTAGGTTTCTTGCTTACGCTCAACGAGTGTTCCTTTTGTTAGTTTTTTGATTATCCATTTGTTAGTGAAATGAATTATTGAGTTTTGGCTTTTAAAGTTCTTCAAATATGAATTTAGTTGTGAAGAAATAGAGAGACGGGTTTCAAACATAGAATAATTTTTCGAAGTTTCTAAATTCTTTTTGGACATTTTGAAGAAATAAAAATCAAGAGCAAAAGTGAAGTTTTCGGGTCTAATATCACAGTTTACGTGTTGGATCCTTGCAGCCTTTGGAGGTCTAATATTTGATTATGTTCACCATATATGATATTTGATTGAAATTAATAAGTGTGTCATATCTTTTTTATGTACTATATATTTGATTTTGTATGTTTCGAGGGTTGAATGTGATTGGGAAATGAGGGTATCGTTGAAATTAGTATTTTAGATGGAGGATATTTTGGAGTTCAAGATCTGGACAATTTCGAAGTTTAACGAAATTTGACATCTTAGGTATAATTGGGATTGTTCTTTGGCAGATAATGTGTTAAAAATTGGATGTCGATATTGACGAATTATTCCCCGTAAATTTCAATTTCCCGCAAAATCCTTACTTCCATCTTTGATTTCTCGCAAAATATGAATACGTTTAGCTATAATTGTAGTATTGTATTGACTTATTTTCATTAATATTATGTTGTTTAAAAAAAAAACTACATTTTATAATTTTGATCACACAATACGAAAAGTCTAACTTCACCCCTGTCACACATTTAATCCTTGATCATTTTCTCCATGTATCCAAGTGTTTGTAGTAATTGTTTATTCGTGTCTAGTTCATCATATGAGACACTCTCTGTCTCCTAAATTTTCTTCAAACGGCATGATTAATTTAAGATTTTATTGGAGATCCCTTCTATATATTTAATTTCCTGATGAAAATATGATTTGATAGTAAGTAAAAAATATGATACTCCTTCATTAATGTGATTCTTCATCTTGGTGGCAATATCAAACTTTCTATACATGAAGATAAGAATTGCTAAAATTGTGGTTATTCAGTCAATCCAGCAACCTTTGAGCATAATAAACAGTCAGTCCCTCTCAAGTCATGTTGAATTTGTACCATTCAAATCTTTTTATACTCTTAGTAAGTGGGTACAGTTGCCACACAGTTATCAACACAGGTAAATTTGCACCACCAGAAGCCAACTTGGTACATAAATACTTGGAGAAACTAACTCAAATTGAATTGGGGGGAAAATTTGAAAAGACTAAAGAAACTACAGGCATGACAACTTGTTATAAGAACAGTTGCTGAATTATTTACCTCGATTCTGAAATATTAGACAACTCGATCAACGGCTAAAAGTTATCGTGGAAGCTTTTGATAGGGTTAACAACCGTTATTGAACGAACGTCATACATATATTTCATGAAACTACAACTGATAATAAAATCGTTCATGACGGTGATTTAAGTGATGGTTAAAACTATTAACCATTCTGAAAAACATTCAAAGACGTATATTTTTAGTTGTTGAAAACTTTGAAAAGTTCTTCATAATCCTCGTCATTTCTTGATTGGTTGAAATCGTGCATATTATATTTATTATTGTTGGAAAATTGATTCGGGTTGCCTATGTAGGCCAGTGCGTCCCGCAGTGTTTTTATTTTTTACATGGGTTGGTGAGAATAGTTTATTATTTAAATTGAATAATAACTCACATAAAACCACACTCAACCTCCCTTCACTCCTAATTTATGGAGAGAGTGATGGCTTGGTTTGGTATTTTAAAAGAACCAGATGCAAGAAGAATCGGTTCAGTGTGTGGTAAATTTTTGTTTCAAAACTATTGTATTTTTCAAAATCAACATTTTAGTATTTGGTAAACAAAAGTAATTTATCAATATATAATTATCCAAATGGATATCGATTATAGTGACGTCTTTTAATATTATTATTATTATCATTGGTAGAATTCTACCGATTTCTCCTCCTTTGCAATCAGTTTAGCTACATAGTAGGCATGGTTAATTACCGGGAAGGTAGCACCAAATTAAGAGTATTCAGCATAGATGGCGAGAGAGCCCTACTGAGGATTTATTTTTACTTTTATAACAATATTAAATATAATCAAATATTTTTCTAAGACAAATATAAACTATATTTATTTTAAAATGAAAAAATTATTACTGAACCCCAAAATCTTTAAATCACAAAATAAAACCTACATATAGTAGAAAAATACTCGAATAAATTTAAATTATTTTTTATACATCAGATTTGCAGCAATTTAATTAACCTAGGCATAAGAGGAGCTAATTTGAGTTAACATTGTATTTAATTTATAGACAATTAGAGTAGTTAAAATTTGAATCTAAGAAGCTATCATTTTGTTGCTTCTAAAAGTCCGCTGTTAGATGGTACAAATTTCTCCATAAGCAATTTTTTTAAATTTATGAAAAATCAGTCCCAATTTAATAAAAATGAGAAAATATTACTATATGCAAATGGACAAGAACCGTGCTACTTTTTTCGGGATTAAATCCCGGGTCAAACCAGGGGCGCCGGTTTGCCAATAGACAAAACTATTAAGGGCTTGGAAAACGATGTTTTGCCTAAAATTAATGTGAGACTTATTTTGGCACTATTGCATATAAGCACATGATATGAGATAGTGGGCTATACAGGCAACATTTGACCATCTACTTCTATTATATATCTTACATTTTCACTGTAGAGGGTTTTCTGTAATTACACCAAATTTTCCTTCTATAAATACCCAAGACGAGAAAATTATTTCTAAGCACAAAAATCTCCTTCTCTTGAGAAACAAGGAAATCAGAGAAATTCCTCAAGTAGCAATGGCTAAAGCCAATGTCATTTGCACTACCATTCTTCTTCTTTCACTTTTTTGCTCCTATGGAATTCTCTCTACTGAGGCGAGGCCTCTGATGACACAGAAGAATACTAATGGCAGTAAATTTACGACTAACGATGAGAAAACTTTACGTGCAATGCGCGTTATCAGGGTCGATAATCACATGTTACGTGGTAAGTTTTCAGAATACAAAGCACAAAAGCCAGCCAGTAGTGCAGAAAGTGATCGCCCTAAAGTCGATGAACTCGAGACTGAGACCGAAGGCGGAGATTTTAGGCCAACGACACCTGGCCACAGTCCTGGATTTGGCCATGGTAATGGACCTTCAAGCATAAAAAAAGGAGTGTAGACAAATTATCTCCAGTATTTGTATGCATGTGTCTAGTATTCAACAAATTATAAGTGCGTATCGTTATGTTTATATGCAATCTTCTTGCAACAGTCCAGTACTTCTTTGTATTTTCCGTACTATTTGAAAGTTGATTTCCACTTGTAAGTTTATTAATCTTGTAAAATTATCCTTTATATATAAATCTTGTTATTTGTTTAATTTTATTTTTTTGGATACTGTTGGGGAGGTCGAACCAAGGACGTATCCAGAACCGGATTACAAGTCGAGTTAATATGTTTAAAAAAAAAAAAAAAATTACACGAACATTTTTTTTACATAAATTTTTTTCTACTATAAAAATTCAACGGGCTGAGGGCTGGACCGGGCTCCCCCCTAGATCCGTCAGTGGGTCGAACTTATTATCTAATGAGCAAAATGGTACTCAATCATTAAAAATAAGTAAATTAATCGCAACATTTCATTCTAGTTGCAAAATCAGTTCCTAATTAAGCTCATACGTAAATCATCTTATCTTCGTTAAATCGTAAAGTGACCCTAATGGAAATATGTACACTTGAAGTTTCTAAACATTCGAGTTTGGAAATGAAACATAATTTTGAAAAGTTTGATAATTTAGAAAAGATTTGAA
Organism: Fraxinus quadrangulata; assembly: GCA_903798255.1. Lineage (NCBI taxonomy): Eukaryota > Viridiplantae > Streptophyta > Magnoliopsida > Lamiales > Oleaceae > Fraxinus > Fraxinus quadrangulata. The sequence continues at coordinate 61,596 of CAIGRB010124137.1, read as the reverse complement.
TTGTTTTGAATCTCATCGAACAAATACTAATCAATAGGCCCAAAAATTTGTTGGTATTTAGTTACTTATGTATGCGAAAATTAAACAAGTTTTGATATAGGAAAATAGAATAATTTAGTTACTTATGTATGCGCCTAAGAACTATTGGACCTATGCCACACAATTCAGCTTGGAATGTATTCCGAATTGGCTTGTTTGGCATTTCGATTTGAGTGACAAATTTTCATCAGCTGCTAATGGTCCAAATGACCAGTTGGTAAAGGGTGTTTAGAGGCTTGAGATCTGGTTCGAATTCTCTTGTGGTGCGCGTTTCATGACTCCAATAATTTATGGCCTCGGAAGGTTGGAAAAAGTAATAGATGCTCGAGGTGCGGGGGTGGAGACGGTCCAACATGCAATATTCTTGTGCAGGGCAGTGAAAAAAAAAATTAATGAAATCTGATATATTTTGCTTTTAAAAAACAATAAAATACTTTTGTAAAATAAAACGTTAAAATGTAAAATTGGTATTATTTTTTCTAGAGGAAATTACACCTAACCCTGTTTTTAAAGTTTATATTTCATTAATTAGATTTTAAGTTTAAGTTTTCTAAAATCAGGTTATAATTTTTTATTTAATGTTTATTATAAATCAATATATTAATATTAATATTATAAATTAATTCATATACGCACCCTATCCCATTTACCACAAACCCTAATTATTTCATTTTCTCTCTCTCCTCTCTCTTTATCTCCACCGTCACCACCCCGCCGGCACAACCACTTGAGGGCACCGGAGTGTAAGCCATGCGAAATTGTGGGATTGAAGTCACACGAAGCAGCCGGACTCCACCTTCGCCATCACATGCGCTTCGGGCGCCAAGCCGNTTTTTTTTTTTTTGAGTGGTGCGGTGGAGCTGTGCGGTGCGGTGTTGGTAAAGGTTGGGTGTGGAGGTGTGTTGCTGTGTATGGTGGTGGATGTGGTTTTGTTGGTGGCAGCGACGATGGATCTGTGGTGACAGTGGTGCTGAGAAGCTGTGGTGTTGGTTTGTTTTGAGATATTGATGTTGCTATTGGGTGGTGACAGTGGTGGTGCTGCTAGTGGAGATACTGGCGAGGTGGTGGTGTGGGTGTGGCAGTGGATCCGTGGTGAGGTGGTGTTGGTGTTGTGGCGGAGACGACGATGATATTGTGTTGTGGTGGTCACAAATGATTTGTTGATTGTGAGCAATAAATTGGTTGGTGTGTACCAATAAATAATAAATTGTGACCAAGAAATACTGTGTGACCTACAAATTATTAATTTGTGACCAATAAAAGTAATTTGTGACCTATAATTTGATATTTTATGTTCATAAAATAAGTTTTGTCTTATAAATTATGTGATTTGTGATCGATGAACAATTTGTGACTTTAAATTTTTAATTTGTGACCAATGAACGAATTGTGACCTATAAATTTTTTGAATCGTGACCTTAAATTTTTTTATTCGTGATCAAATTGCATAGATCTCCGACCTTTATATATTTATTAATAAAATATATAATTAATTAATTAAATCATAAATAAATTTTAATGAAAACCCAATTTTTGAAACTTAAAACATATATATTTAATTTTGAAGTAGTGTTTACTAAAAATTCGATTTGTGTATTGTTCCCTTTTTTCTATTTGCCTAACCCAAGTCCCTAGTGTAATTTCCACACAAAAGTGATTAGGTTTGTTTGGAAATGGTTGGATAAAAGAAGTCCAGAACGATTGAATAGAATTGGGCCTGGGAACAAAAAGATAGTACATTGGGCCTCAGAGTAGCCCATAAAGAAATTGACAGTATTAGCACCTATTTTTTGGCGGTTTTATCACATTTTGGACCAAAAAAGGTGCACTCTCCACGTCATCCCTTGTCTTTGGGATCGACAAATAGGGGCTTGATATAAACTAAAACATAGCTTCGGGAATCGATAAGCAAATGACAAAAGATGGATTTTTTGGAAATTAAAATTGATTTCCTTTGTTTGTTTTCGAGACTCTTATTCAGATAAAAATTACAGTAAAAGTATATATATATATATATAAGGATTTAAGCTTTCCACTATATGAAATTTTTAACAATCAAATAGAATTTCACTCGCCAAACCTCTCAAGATTTGTAGAAATAATAATATTCTAAGTTTTACAACGCCCGCCAATGTCTACCATTTGAATAACCATTAAGGAAAACAAGAAAAATCAAGAGTGCTAGGCTTGCAATTTTCTTCTCAAAACCCTCAAGTCTCATACATATAAAACCACAATTAATTTATTGGAGAGTTAATTATTCAACCCAATTGTTC
>CAIGRB010124137.1:29736-57751 GCA_903798255.1 Fraxinus quadrangulata | reverse complement strand
GACAAAAGATGGATTTTTTGGAAATTAAAATTGATTTCCTTTGTTTGTTTTCGAGACTCTTATTCAGATAAAAATTACAGTAAAAGTATATATATATATATATAAGGATTTAAGCTTTCCACTATATGAAATTTTTAACAATCAAATAGAATTTCACTCGCCAAACCTCTCAAGATTTGTAGAAATAATAATATTCTAAGTTTTACAACGCCCGCCAATGTCTACCATTTGAATAACCATTAAGGAAAACAAGAAAAATCAAGAGTGCTAGGCTTGCAATTTTCTTCTCAAAACCCTCAAGTCTCATACATATAAAACCACAATTAATTTATTGGAGAGTTAATTATTCAACCCAATTGTTCGATCAATTCGGCCGGCCAATGATATAAATTTTGCCAACTTTCCATGGTTAATTATTGTTGCAATCTTTTGCTTACAATAAACCAAAAGGCGCCGTCAATTGCAAAAGTAAGAGTTTGATCAACATTAGATTATTTATCCTACTCACAATTGATGTCCTCCCCAATATTTGGCAAGTTTTGAGTTTGTACCAATCAGGATTTTAATCTATCATAGTGTTTGTTATTTCTAGAAACGGAGTTTTTAAGTGCTAAGATTCGAAGTCGAGGGCTAAACTACGGGCTTTAACTCCACAATCATGTGACAAAGCGAACACAACACAAGGCCATGACATGAATATCCTCTCTCAAAAACAAAATAAGAAACATCATCCTTTAAAAACAAAAAAAAAAAAAGAAAAATTCTCAAAGTGCAAACGAAGATCAGTGTGTTCACTTTAGTAGGCTATAGTTGTTACACATTAATCCTAGTACTTTCTTACAAAAAAAATACTAAGTTCTTGTCCCAATGCACCATCTGGATTTATCATGTAAAATGACTCAGAGTCTTTTGATCCCACAACCCTATCAAATCTTGCCCTCATATATGTCAGTTCCCCATCTGCTGCTGTTTTTTCCTTCTCCCATGGACTTGGCAACACGCCTGCCCCCATTGAAACTCCCCTTAGAAGCCGCATAACATGAAGTTCATCATCTGTCATATTTTTTCTCCTAATAGAATACCCAATTTTTCTACCATTACAATAAACAGCCCATACAAATTCTTCCAGCACTTTCTTCTTGTGGGTTTTCGTCTCAGTTTCAAGGGCAATTCGGAGTATATCAGAAGCCATTTCTTTCTGAAATGCAGTTGTGAGAATAGGAAGTTCTATGACAAAGATTGGCATGCGATGAGGATCTTCTTGTATGGATAAAATAATTCGTCCTTTACGATATCCAAATAGAGTTCCAGTGGTGGCACCATCGGTTAGTAGAGGCTTTCTTTGGCGGCCCAACAGTGAAACCATTTTGCAGCCTGTGGTTAACATGGGGAGGAGTTTGAACATGCGCAGGAGCCCGCCACCGCCACTGCCCCCGGATTTCGATTTCTTGCCGCTGGTGTGAGTGGTTCTTTGAAGGAATGATAGTAAGGCAGGGTTTTCCATTTGGTGGAATGGACTAGAACGTACTGATGGCATGGGGAATATTGATTATGTTGCTTAGGGTTTCACTACTAGATTTCGGAAGAAATTCTATGTGTTTTTGTGTGTATGGAAAGTTTGAGAAAAATGAGATATATAGGAACGCTTGGGAAAGATTAAAAGAGGACTTGAAAAAGTAGTTGGATTGTCATTGGAATATTTGAAGTGGGGAAGGGAGACCTCTAGCTAGGTTAGTTAAGATGGAACAAATTATGGGTTAAAGTCCTAAGTTGGAAGTAAAGAGTCGATAAAGCTTAGTCAATCGTAAGTTGAGAAAGCTTTGTTTATATAAAACTTAGTCGCAAATAACGATCCCAAGAACAAATTAAGTAATCAGAACCTTAAAAAGATTTTATCTTCACGAGAAAATATAACTATTTAATCAAGTGTAATTCAACTACTCCCACCCCCTCCCAAACCTTGATTTGAGGGGTGAGGTCGGGGCTAAAGTTTGATGTGACAAAGTTTAGTGAGGAAAAGAATTGGGCTTGAAATGTGATAAGATAAGGATGGTTGAACCACAAGATGTGGGGAATGAAAGGAAGAAAAACTTTCATAAAGAAAAGTTGAGAAAGGGCTCTTTTGATGCTGCTATTGGCATGTGCCTCTCTTATTGTTGTGCAGGGGGATATCAACATCATCTCTTTAATATTCTATTACAATCCCATCACCCAAACCGTAATTAATTAAAATTGACAGATACATGCATTCTTATATCAATCGTTTTACATGTACATTATGTTCTACATCAAGTTTGACATCACGCAAGTTGAAAATTTTTTGTACATTAATTTTATCAGCATTTTTTCCAATCAATGACCAAATTTTCTACACATAGACATGCTGTCAAAAAAAATAAAAATAAATTATCAACCGGACAGTGTACAATAAGCATAATTCTTCTTATATTTTCTCTCATCTTTTCTCCAAACATTTTCTCTTGTTGTCAATTTGTACTTCACTTTGCCAACCCACTCAGAATCTCTCAGCATCACATATTCTACAAACACACTGTTTTTGGAATAAGACATGCCTACCAATTGCCAGCAAATTAAAATTAATTATAAGCCAAATAAATTTCATTATTAGCATATTTCTTTACTTGCTTAATTTATTTTTTTTAAGTATTTTTTATGGATTGGACATGTTAATCGCTTTGAGTCAATAGAAAACCGTCTTAGCATGTTAATCGCTTTAAGTCAATAGCATAAATCAATGTTTCTTAGACTTCAACCCGAGTTTAAAAAGTTCACTTATAAGAAATCTTTTTTATTGACGTAAAATAGAACAATTAACCAGTTACGTATTTTCACACTAAAGTAGAATTACTTCTATAATAACTTTTTTTACTAAAAATAAATAAATTAAAAAGAAATTAGTTATTTAAAATATAGTTTGTTGTCAATTTATTCGACATGCGACAAATTCGATTGTAGAAATATCTAAAGATCCCTCAATTTTTCCCCTTCTAACAAAACACCACATGTGTCTAGGTAAGAAATTTGGCATATACCTCGTTCGATCATATGCAAGCTAGCCCAGACAGCTATACCTAGCCTTTCAATTGTTGCACAATTAATTATCTACAAGAAAATTTGGCTCACCATTATAGCACTAGGTTTTAAAAGCCACTAAATAATTCATATGACCCATTGGTGTTCAATAATGTGAACATAATAAAACAATTTTCACACTAAGGTATACATTGTATAGCAATGGCCCCCCCTTAGTTTATTGCTTTATTACTACTGCATAAAATGTTAGCAAACAAACAAACTCAATTATTTACTTACTAGGTGGACTTTTAAGATTGCATAATAATCACATGATTTATGGAGGGCGTGATGCTATTTATCATCATGATGATGGAATATCGATGATATGACAACTCATTATTCATCACATTTCTCTCTCTTTCTCTCTCTCACTCATCACAATTGAATTTTCCAATCTTATTATTTCACATAAACTGGTACATCATCGATATTCTATTATCATAATGATAAATATGATTATTCGTTGAAAAATATATCATTATAATTAGTAATTTTTTTCCTAAATTTTTTTTAAAGTGATAAAGTTTGAGATGATTTTTGGAGGGGCTTCTGTTGAAAAATATATTATTATAAGTAAATATTTTTTTTAAAGTGATAAATTTTTAGATAAAATGGTTATTGGTAAAGACAATTTATTCCCATGTATCCAAAGACTCGATGGCTACTCGACAATATATATTCCACACAGCGTGTGACAATGGAATATCTAAGCCTTCATGTTGAGGTCATTGAAATACCTAACACTTTTACCTTAAAAAAGAAAGATAATTCAAATAGAGCGTGATTAGTACGTGAAACTATCGAGATTAGACATGTTTAAAGTAGAATGAAAAAAATGAACCATTGGTTCCTAACCTATTTTTGAGTAGTAAATTGGTCTTCAATCTTTAAAAATGAGCAAGCTAGTCCTTATCCTTGTATTGCAGTTGTATAATCAATTTCTAATGACAAAACCCATCTAATTTTTTGTTAATCTTACGAGACCATCATAAAATATACCGAACTAAAAATTGTTAAGCTCAAGTCCAATTTGGAAAAACAAAATCTAATTTCGTAAAATTAGATACGTGATTATTACGTAACGACACAGTAGAAACTTTGATGTTATATGATGTTAGAGAGTCATTATGCAACTATCATCTTTCTATTCACTCAATATTTTAGGAACCAATTATTCAATTTTTGAAAAAGATTAAAGAAGCTAAAATTTTACAAGCTATATTATGGCCCCTGATGGTTTGGCACCGCTAGCTTCTTGTGTGTATGGTGCTTGACGGACAAACAAGCATGGGAATTTAACCTTGTCGTGTGTCTAATGTGCCCTTCGAAGTGAAAAATGTGGCAAAGTAGTAAGTGCTTGCAATTGTGAGTACTGCACTGCAAACTTCGACACTGTGTTCATCAAACTTGTAATAATGGTGAACAATTTCTTTTGTGATCCCCATTTTGGGCAATATGCTGAATTGAAACTCCAAAAAGTGACCATACTAATTGACACACCCATCATCAATCACGTGGAAGGATTGGACAAAAAGCTATAAGATTATAGCTTTTCTGCAAATAGGAGTTCACACAAGTTGGCTTCTATCTTAAGCTTACCGGAGAGAGTTTGGCATGCATTGATCGATGCAACATAAAGCTACTACAAAAGCACATGATTTGGTAACCCAAAACTGTTCGATCCCAATTTTTGTAAAAAATCGAGGACGTATTTGGTTCGGACAGTCGACAAATATTTATGTATAAGAATTGTTACAATCATAAAGGCGAGAAAAAAGAAGAAGACAAGAGAGGTAAAGAAGAGGGCAACTAATGAATATATGACGGTTGTATCCATCGTGAAAACTTCCCGTAACACTCGTTTTCGTGACCAAGAAAGTGTTCAAGTATGGTTTTCAGACTTCAGTTGTTGTGGAAACTCAATTTTGTGCAGTGCTGCCACCAAGAAAACGCATTTAGACAAAAAGTGAGACAAAATTTTGAACCTAACAATCTGAAAGATTTGAGTATATCTTCAATATCTAGGAGAAAAACTTAGCACCAAAGACTGGATGGATATGTATCAACTATTTATGAGTTAATTATGTGGCACAGACTCTTTCAGCAATCACTAATCAATCTTTTTGATTGATTAGTTATTAAAGAGTATTGAGGCGTGATTTATCGGGTCACAATCTTTCTATAAATTGCTCATTCACTTAATTATCACAAATTATTATGAGTAAAAATACGATAGTGGAATTTAATATAACTATGTTATGGTTTTGTGAATCTATAGTTACAGTAAAAAATTGTTTCCAAATATTGTTCTCATTTCATCTCTAAAAATAACGTTAAAAAATGTGTGGGGGTATGTCCCTATACTCATCCACTGCCTAAGTCAGTTATATATATCGAGAGTTCAAAATGCTACCATAGGTATATACTACGTGTCTGTTTGACATGAGTTTTGAGAAGTTAAAATGAACTTTTGAGATTCAAAAGTTGTTTATGAACCCGTCTGGTTAATTTTATATTTATAAAAGTGTTTATCTTAATTAAAATAGTTTTAGAGAAAATTCTTTTAAAAATCAGTTTTCAAATATTAATTAATGTAGCTTTTTTACAAAATTCTTTAGTAGAAGCAAAAATATGAGTCTTGTCAAATGAGTCCTAACTTGAGATATGAGGTTCAACACGGAGTCTCCCTCCCCACTTTTGTAGGTACCCGTCAACGACAAATTGCAACAGTGACCCTAACAATTAAGAGAAAGTACAGACAATGTGATTAGCTCGCTCATTTAAACAATCTATTTCAAATCATTAAACAAATTTGCATCAAAAAGGGCTAATTAAGTCCTAACTAACCAAGAAAGGAGACACTTATAAATTCGTGGTCTTCTATTGATTTGGAACTCTCATCTCAAGCACCCATCATGTATCCACATTGAACATCCTTTTTTATTTTTTGGTCCCTCATTGGCAAATTGCTTAAGAGACTCAAATGAAAAAGGGTAAAGAACATAAATGATTCTTGAGTATATAATGTGTTTTAAGCACATGTATGGGCCCAATTTCAACCCACATATGTTAGATCTAATCACCTTTAGTTTCATAGAAAATCAATTGTTGAAGAATCTATCCAGTCCAAGAGATTTTATACCAATGTTGTCAAAACAAATCAGAAAAAAATAGCACAAAACATCCATGTTTCAAACATTTCTTGTGGAATACTCCATACTGTCACATTCCATTTGTCCTGCCGTTAAATCCCAATAAATAAGGGAAAAAAAAAAAGGACAAATACCCCACCTATTAGATATATTGCGCAAACCCGCACCTATTGAAATTAGCGAAAAAGGCTTCTACTGTCTATTTTCTCAATACAAAGATTGAAAAGGATGAATATATCATCCTATTTAAATAAAACTAAAAGAAAAAAAAAACTAAAAAATAATTTCAACTATAGTCCCAATTTTTTCAAATAAATGCAAATAAGTCCCAAACAAGTAAAAATTAAAATAAAAAAAATGTCTCCAAATATAAAAATAAAAAATAAAATAAAATTGAAAATAACTCATTGTTCTTCCCCAATTCCACCTCAATCCCATTCAAATTCTTCATTTCACTCCCAAGAATAAAGAGGAAGTTTTTTCTCTAGGTGGTCATGGCTAACAACTGTGCTCTCTCCCGTAGGCGAGGGCAAATCGTGGACTACGAACATCCAACTAATTGTGAGTGATTTTTAATTTCCTCTATTTCATGTTGTTTTACTATAATTATTCAACTACCTGCTTAGTTTACCTACACCCCCGTAGGAACATATTTTATGGTGCTATTTTAATTTTTTAATTACTTTTTCGGGACTTGTTTGCATTTATTTATTAAAAAAATTGGGGCTATACTTGGAATTAAGTTATTTTTTCTTCTTTTCATTTTGTTTTATTTAAATATGAAAGTTTATTCGTCATTTTCAATCTTTTTATTGAGAAAATATACAGCACGGACATTTTCCGCTAATTTCAATAGGTGAGGAGGTTTTNGATTTAACCATGGGATAGACAGATTATAACGGTAGGGAGTATTTCATGAGAAAGGTTTGAAACATGGATGTTTTGTGTTATTTCGAAAAGGTATGCGGTTTTCAGCAGCATGAGGAATATGTAGGGAGTTTTGTGCTGTTTAGCCAAAAATAATGATTTATAATGACAAGTAACATAGTAATAGTAGTCCGCTTCCTGTTTTGTGGCCAAGCTAAGTTTGAAATGTGGAGCTCTGATTAAAAGTAATACAATGTATCATTTCTGAAATGCTAACTTTTAATTAAAAGGGACACTGCATGTTACTTTTGTAACCAAGCTTTAATGAGTAATACACTGTTTTTCCCTTTCACAAATTCCTACTTTTAATTGAACGTAAATGTTTTAGCATGAGCATCTAGATAGCATTATTTAATAAAAAAGGGTAAGTAGATTTTTTTATTGTTACTTTTTTTCTTTTCATATGCAATGTCATTCAATTGATACAATTCCTTTCTCTTTCTTTTCTTTTCTTTTTTAGAGTAAAACAAGATTTCATTCATATGCATCGAACTCAAGAACAATAGAGGGAGATGGATTGTCCGCTCAAACATTGATTTGAAATTGTATAAATGCCTGTCTAGAAAGAACAAGAGCATCCCTATTAGCCTATCGTCTAATAGCTGAGAAAATGAGTCCTTGATATAATGGCTCCATGCACTAGCGGTGCACATGGGGTCTAGTGGGTCACGTGACCAACCAACTTTCTTGATTTTTTTAATATCTAATTTTAAAACTTTCTTTTAGTAACTTATGACAGCTACATCAACGGTTTACTTGTGAGAAAACATTACAATTTACAGCAGTATTGTATGTTTCACTATCTGATCTTAACTTCTTTTTGATCTTGAAGGGCTTGTTAGGTGTGAAAGGATTGATGAGTTCTAATTACCTTGAACAAGGAGGAGCTATAAATTCTCAGTCAACGTCGACGTCTATAATACCTGGATATACTTGTGCACAATTTGAAAAGGTTCAGTGCATGATTTTGTTTTCTGCTGTTGATTTTGGTGGCAGGGTTTGTTAGTGTTGGCTGTAACTCTATTCTTGTATTTGTCAGCATTTGATTGATCTTCCAGATCACTTGGCACATGACGCACTCTACGAAACAAAAACAAAAAAAGGTTTTCGTTTTTTGTTTTCTGGAAGTTTTTATTTGTAGATTGAAATATTCACATAAAACTTAGAGCTTATTCTTCATATTATTATCGATTGTTGCATTACGAATTATGAACCTTTTGTTCCTTAGCCAAGGTGTAGAAGTCAATTTGCACTGTCTTCTCTCTTCTGGGTTAGTGGTCTTTTGAGCTGGTTTGTAGTTTTTTTTCCTTTTTCTCTCCCTTTTTATCTCTGTTGTCCACTTGGTTGCTAGACATAGGCTGAATTGTCAACACTTTCAACACCTCTATTATTCTCTTCATTTTTACTGGTCACTTGAAGTAGTTGAGCTATCTTTTATTGCAATTCCAGCTGCCCATCCCTTTATGAGTACTCTCTTGGTCATTAGCAAATAAAGGCCATTCAACAAATAAGATATCATCGAATGATTTAATTTTTTCGTAACTTTTTTACAAGTTTGATTGTGCTCCCTAATTCAAAATATTTGCTTCCATCACTGGCTCCATATTGAGAATGCATTTCATAATAGTTCCTTCCGGGGCATGGATGCTTCGGTTCCTAATTACTGCTATAGCATTAGTACAGTTCGTCTCTACAATTGAGACCTGAAGTCGCATGTTCTCCGCAAATAGTAGATTGTGGGACAAGCTCGTTCTCTCAAATAGTTTTGTCATTCGACATGCAAATCTCTACATTACTAGCTTGAGTGAGACATTAACATTATTTAATTGAATCATATGAGACTCCAAATGAGCTGCTTTTTTCTTCGTAATTGATGGTACAAAATGGCTAAATAAGAGTCCAAAATACACCAGCCCAATCCAAGCAAAAAAATCAATTACAATTGAAATGTAACTCCAACAACAAGCCCAATCCAAGCACAAAAATGTGGTCAAGGTTATTATGCTCAGAGCATCTTTATGTGATATTGGACAATTTCTCCCAAAAAGAATCTATTGATTATTTCCCAATTTGTTAGACAGTAGTTACTATGATTTACTTTATGGGCAAGGTCTCTAGTTCAAGTTCAGAATGCCCAACTGTGTCAAGGAGGAAAATAGAAGAAAGATTTGATTACTTCACGCATGTTCCACTTGACTCGAGGATATAGCTTAGTTGGTAGAGCTTCGTCTTTTTAATTGGGTCGTTGCAATTACAATTTTGAATGTTTTTTCTAGTTGAGTATTTCAGATTATCGCAACTCTAATTCACTAGTGTTACATTTTTATTTTTTCTTTTATTGTAGAACTGAAATCGACTGGCTCATGTCTAGATCAGTTCTGTCATCATGCATAAAATAAAATGATTTCATTTAAACGGTCTATTTTGATTCTTGAAAAGTCTTAAGATCAAATAATCCCGCGCTCATCCTATCCCATCGAAGAGTCCACCCTAAGAATTAATTATTGCAAGTCCCAACAAAATTAATAAACCAGCAAGAAATAACCCTTTAGGGGTGGTAGGGGTCAGGAGTAGATGAAACAAAGACACAGAAATAGAACACTGCAACTAGAAATATGAAGCAAAATCCAGTCACTATCTAGTGAAATTATTTACATACATGAACAAGGTTTGATTGATTTGTACATAATTTCAATCAAATGGGCCAAGGTCGGTGGTGTGTCATTCAAGATCTTCTATTTGTGGTTGGAACTTGGACATCAACCTCAATTTGAAGATTTTGCACTATTTTAGGCTTTTGTAAGGTACAATTCTTCCATGTCTTGAAGCATTCATTGGTCTACTAGTGGTAGAGTTGCCTAACACCTTTTAGGTCATGTTTGGGTACCCCACTTCATAATAGACTTTCACTACCTTCATTATTTAATCACATTGTGCACATATTGCTATTCAACTTGCTTGCTAAGCAAGCACAACAAAGTCAAAAACACTACTCAAAATTATTTAATGAAAGATTTCTCATAAGAATCTTTTGTTTAGATCGAAGATTGATACAATAACATCTACAGTTATTTTTTCGTTCATGATTTGTATCTTCAATGTACAAGACATCTACTATGCTCGACATGAATTATTTAGGAAATGGAACTAGTGATCAAACCAAACATGCCCTAAAAGTAGTTCAATGCACCATGCTTTATGTAGGTGATCCCTAGATAGTGAAATCAACAAAACAAGGGGAAAATTAATCAGAAAATTGGAAACTTGCAAGAAAATCAAAAGGGCCTTGAAACGTTCACATCGTCTTTCCCTTTCGACATTTATACCCTAAAATTGACCATTCTTTGCGCAAGTCCGTATTGCCATTTTATTCTGTTAATTTTCTCCAACAAATAAAGCGTGCAATCCACTTGTGTAACTTATCCAAGGATAATTTGGTCAAGATAATTGATAGCTTTAACTGAAAATTCAAAATGTGACACACTGAAACAAAATTGGAGATTCACAACCAACACAAATTTCGAGTTCTAGATGACATAATGAACGTCTAGATGAATTAACATGTCAAATCTCGGTTTGTTCGACAATCCTCGAATTTGCTATGAAAAAGTCGAGCGTACTGAACAAATGTCGAGTTGCCTGTGTCAATCTCTAGTTTGCTTGTAATGAGGCATCATGGATAATTTGTAAAAGTTAAAATGATATTAAACCATTTGCACAACAAAGACGACCATAAAATAGTTTGTGCTAATTACCCAAACTATAACATCATAATAGCCCATGAAATTTACAATATAATTCTTGTAGAAGCCATAGAAATAGTAGCATCTCATCCACTAATGCCTCTCATATAATCTTGTACATTACCAAAATCTCATCCCTAATTGATCCATTAAACCCTAACAGAAGTACTACTCTGAAATTACAAAAACAAAAAACAAACCTTGTTTCCTTCACATTTTATAATTTTTCCTCTTTTTTTTTTTTTTTGTTTTTTCCCTTTGCTTTTTGGTTTCAATTGAGACCTTTTCCTATTGTGGGTGTAGAAATAGCAAGATCTGGCCAAGCAAAGCAATCACCCTCGGCCGCCTCATTCATCTGCCACGTTTCGCAACCAGGTGAGCCATCAGTCACGGCGGCGCCACCATTTTCGCCGCCGACTGCCTCCATGGGCCAGTCCAAAACACCAAGCCCATAACTCAAATTCGGCCCAGGTCCATTTACATTCAAAGGCGAAATCCCACAATCCATGCCCATTTGCCCTCTAAACCAAGAACTCAAGCTCTCTGTCTCTGGAAGAACAGAATCGTTCAAGTTCATTAAAGAACCCGACCCCGAACTTATACCTACTGAAACCGGGTTCGCCTCAACCTGGTCGTGAGCTTGAGTCATTACATTAGTGACCAAGCTGCTTGTGGTAGTGATACCGGCGGCGGCGGTGGAGATGGTGCGGGAGCGTTTGTGGGAGGAGGCTGATTTCCGGGTACCACCGCCGATAGGGATGTTGCGCAACGAGCCACCGCGCGTCCAGTATCGGCGGCAGGACTTGCAGAAGTGGCGGGGCTGTGACCGGTTGTAGTTGTTGTAGTAGCAGAACTTTGTGTTGGTTGACTCGCAGCGGGGGCAAGCCAGTTGTTCCGGCTCCGGTGCCTGTGTCCCAAGCCTTGCCGTCGTCCACTCGCTGGATTCTGACGTCGTTCCTGGGTATTTTACGTGGGAGGTTGGCGTTTCCGGTGAGCTGGAAGTGTTTAGGAGGGTTTCCATGAAGAAAGAAACAAAGATTTTGAGAGAGAGTAGTTTAAGGATGTTTTTACAAGTGGATTTATAGAAAGGTTGAGAGAGAGAATAACTGGGATTTTTTTTTTATAATAAAATTTAAGAAAAAATATCTCTAATTTTTAATATTGCATAATATGAAAAGGGTTAATTGCACAGTTTGTCCTCAACCTTTGGTTTTAGTATTTTTTTTTCGTCAACAAACTTTTATTCTCAACATTTTAATCCTAGTTCTTTCAATAATTAGCCCAAATCGTCCATGTTGACGATTTGCGTAAAAAGAAATGTTAAATTTGATGAAGAAACCTATATAATGATTGTGCAAACTATGAAATGATTTTGAATAACTTTTAAAACATGTTCAATCATCATTTTTTCCCAGCCATTTTCGTGTTTTCTACAATGTATAATAAATTCATCCCAACGGAGAATAAAATAATATTAGATATATATGATTATGATTTATGATTTGATGGTGGTCATGTTTCAAGTAGAGGTGACAATTTGACTCGTCGATTCGAGAAATCTGTGGTTCGAGATGGAAAAAGCTTGTGTCGGCCCAATTCATGGCTCGGGCCGAGCCCTAATTTGGGGTGTCAACTCGAACTCGAACCAGCATGTATGGCTCTACGAGCCACACTTGTCATTTTCGGTCCATGACGAGCTGAGCCCAAAAAAATTTCCAAAACTTACAAAAAAGAATTAATAAAATTATTTGGCCAAGTATATAGCATGTCTTGTTATAGTTACCTGTAACGAGGTAGTTGCCTTGACAAGCTGTCTGTGTTGTGATGACAAGCTTTGTTTGTTGTTGTCGCCTTTGTTACACGTAGTGTGTGCTACACGTTGTCTTTGTTGTGTTAATATTGTCACGTAACTTTTATTTAATTTATAATTCGTATAAATTGCACAAATTTAAAATTTTTTTACAAAAATTTAAATTTGTCACGAATTTAGAAAGAAAAATAGCAAGCAAGCTCGACTCGTCTTATCAAAGCTCACTAAGGTCCGAGCCAAAAGTTTGGGTCGAGCCTAAATTTTTTGGCCAAACAAAAGTTCGGCTTAGGCTAAAAAAAAAGCCCAAATTATTTTTACTCAAATCGAGCTCGAACTTCAAGTTTCAGCTCAATTTGTTTACATCCCTAATTTCATGGTCAAGGTTGTGATGACAACTTTAAATGGAAGAATTATAGTATTGGTCCCCAATTTATAGATATTGTAATAATTTAGTCTCAAAATTTTAAACAAAATATGTTAATCCTTAAATTAGCATGTGCAAGACACAATATTCTATTATGAATGTGAAATGAGTGGCCTAGAATGGTAACCACATACCCAAAAATAAGCAAGCTACTAGTAAATTTTGTAATTCGATTAAGTACACGTGACTTCTCTAAGTGTACTCGATTTTTTTTTTCCCTTCTTAATACTATTCCAACCGAAAGTTGCTGTCAATAAGAGAACTGATGAGATGGATGGAAAATATTAAGTTCTTGAAGATCTTGTGATTAATGCTCGATAATCATCAAGTTATAAGTGCAAATATATTGAAAGGTTGATGAACAAAATATTTCTTCGTTAATATAATGGTCCATGTTCCTATAGGAGTATTGGATTGTGATTGACACTACAATTTTTTCAACTTTATATATGTTGGTTCCCTTTTTTTAAGTTCCTCAAACCAAATGTTGATTCTTTATCCATCAACTATTAACCCAGTTGCAAACGTCAAAAATTCAACTAACTGTATGCTTTCAATGCTTTCCAAGTTCGAGTTTAATTTTTTTAGAACGGTCATTGTATTTAAAGTTTTTTTTCCCAACAGTTACTAAATTTTTAAAATATTTTCGAAATTGCACATTTGAAGTTATTTCTCATCCGTCGCTATATTTTCAATACTTCTGTCACTCCGAATCATTTAAAAAAATTAACAATTTTGTCTGTCACAACATCAAAATTGTTAGTTTTCAAAAAGGAAAGAGCTTATGTGATGGAAGAGAAACGACGTTGAAAGTACAATGCCAGTTTTAAAAAATTTTAAATCTCAATGATGGTCAGGAAAAATACCATTGAAACTTGAAAGTACTATAGCTGTTGAGATTTTAAAAGGTTAACTTAGGTACTAGAGTAGTCGCTAATAATTTTAGTTGAGGACTAACTTATTACGATTCAAATAAGTTAATGACAGCTTTGAAATTTTTTTCCGATTAGAGAGAGATTATGGCTTTCGTGTCCAAAGTCTTGGCCATGAAGTTAACATAGAGGAGAGAGATTATGGGATTTCGTGTCCAGTCTTGGCCCATGAAGTTAATCAAATTTAAATTATGCTACACAAATATACAAGGAAATCATGCGTCGACACATAATCGAACAATTTAAAAATAAATATCACATTAAATTATTATATGTCGCATCATTCTATTCATTTTTTGAACCTATCCAATGAGCATAATTCATCAAATTTTTAGTGAGAGGAGAGAGAATTATGGGATTATTGTTATTGGAATGGAGGAAGAAAAGAGAAGAGACAAGATGATTTGATGTCGGGCAGCGTGGGTAGCAATTATTTGACTCTTCTCTTCTGACCACTGTTGTCGCCGGATTTCTCGTTCTTCGCTGCACCAAACAGATTCTTTACATGTTTGAATAACATTAACATTTATTTTATGCCATATGCAAATTAATTACTTATAAGTTTAACAGCTATTTGACTCTCATTTAATCACACATTCACGTAATAAAATATTTTACATATAAATATAATATTTTTTTCTCACTTTTAACCACATATTTTTCAAAAAATCACTATTCAAAAATTATTTTTATACAATAATGACAATCAAACAAAGACTTAATTGTAAACTAAACTTTCTTGCATTATCGTGTAATTTTGTTGTCGAGTTAAAAGTTTTTAAGTTACAGTCGGTTGCCCGATCGTTGCTCAATCTGCAACTTGAGTCAAACTAGGGTGCCCATTACGGGTCGAATGGTCTTTCATGTTTCTTCTTTAACTAGGAAAAAAAAGTAAGTCATTGTTTAATGAAATGTATTTTGTAAAGTTGTGAATTCCTTTAAATATATGGTTAAAGTTATTTATCGATTATGATTTTAAATTTTAATTTGATTTTAATTCAAACTAAATAAAGGTTAAGCATTGTTTGTCAAAAAAAAAAATACAAAAAGTGCCTAGTTCAACATCTTAAGTTCAATCACGATACACTAATATTTGGATGACATTCTGGATGACAGAAACGTCACGTGGCAATTTTTCATTGGAGTGTTTAACAAAAGTCAACATATCATCCAATCAATTTTTTCACATCTTCCTCTATCAACAAAGACATCAAATTCATTTGGCGACAAAACCTAATTGTAGTAAGTTTGAGTGTGACAACTTTCTATCCCCATGGTGCATACATAAGTTAAGGAGTAACGTTATTTATGCATCACTGTTCATTATAATTTACATAAGATAAGATGAAAGAGAGAGAAATAGTCTCTCTCTTCTACAAAATGATTTATAAATAGCATCACTCTAGATTCAGCAGCTAGGAGCATGCACAGGGGGGAGCAATGGCAGAACAGAGGGGAGGATGGGTAAAATGGCAGAGGAGTATAGGACACGTGTCAATTGAAGAGCGCTTTCGAATGAGTCACGCTCGGCCAGTGGCTAAGTGAAGTCACTTGTCTGTCTACCTGAGAATCTCTGTTTCCCTGTTATGTCTCTTTCAATTTTATTGTCATTTTTGACAGCTACATGCTGTGAATGTGAAAAGCTGACGTTGGCCTAGCTAACAGTAAATCTTAGAAAGTAGACAATCAACGTGAGCAAAGGTGAATGCGAACTATGCGTTGATTTGAACAGTCCTAAAAGGTCACAAGGTCCAACGTAGATACGGTCGAAAAATAAGACGATTCAAGAGAGGAAGACTCAATATTCAAAGAATAATGCTGCACGTCGACCCTGTACGTGCTACCCCTGTGATGTGGGAAGAACCTAATGATTGACAAGCACCCTCATTGCACACTCAAACTCTATATGTCCAGGTCAAATTTGGTAGTACTATCTAACGAGACCAATTTTGACTACTAATATAAAAACCATTGTTAGTCTCAAAAGAAGCCTATGCACTTCTTTCGGAACGCTTGCATTTGTGGAAATCATAATACACGATATAAAATTTAATAATCTTAACAGTTAGAATGTAATAGAGCTAGTCCTCAAATTCATATTCAACAAACAAGTAAACCTGCATATTTAATCTACGTCAAAAGTAGATTTCAAGTATCTACAAGTACTTCGTTTATCATGTTCTTCGTAATACTTGAAAGAGGCATGGTGTACTTAAAATCATATACATAATATTTAAAACTGAAGAGGTTGTAGCCAAAACTCAGAAAGCTGATAAATGTGCCAAATGCTTAACAATGATTACCAAACAGGCTAATTCGAGCTCATCAACATGCACGTCGATAAAAACTAAAGGCAAGATACCAAAGTATAAGCTTGAATTATATAGGAGAAGCAACCCTCTTAAAGCTCCAAAAATGAGAGATTAACTTACGGTGCATATTTGACTTGACTTAGGAAAGATTCAAAAGATCAAAGAAGGAAGAGCTATTTGATCTACTAACAGTCGCATAAAAATAACTTTACCACATTCATCAACTTCTTGGCTCTATGATGGCTAGCAAAGGATGAAGTTAACGCACCCATAGTATCGACTCTTCTTCTTCTCCATCCTTTAGTCTCCCTTGAAATGATGTACATACAATAAATCAACATTGCTTGAAGTTTATAGGAAACTCGAGATTTTAACAGGTCTACATGAAAAAAAAATCCAACTGCTCTGATACCTTTTTATAAGGTTCCAAATTCTAATAACATGATACGTTAAAAAAAAAAAAAATTGGGTTGCATAAAAGTGAGTAATAAAATTTTGTCAAATGGGCCACAAAAAAGAATAGCCTCGAGGAAAGATAATCTTACAAACTTTTAAACATTCAGCAAACTTGAAGCAGTTTTCTGGTTCGGGTAGATTGTTACAAAAGAAAAAATATATTTTTTGACATAAAAAACAACCTCCAATAAATTTTGAAATTTAGAAAGCAAGTATAAAACGACTTCTGGTAAAAATTTTGGAGCCTGATACAGTAGAACGACCATAACTTATATATTACACGAAATCCAGTTATTACAATTCTGACTGATAGGGTCATTTTCCAATTTGAATTGCCCTCAAATTCAATGTTGGCAAACTGGTAAGAATTATGGGCTTGTTTGTCTCCTATTATTGGGGAGAAAAATGGAGTAATGAATAGTATTTTTTGGAGAATGTGTAATTGAAATTTAAAGTAACTTTATTGGTCTGTGTGTAAAATATTTTATTGGGTAAATGTGTGGTGGAGAATCTTACTATAGCAAACAATGATTTAGATTAATGGTAGACAAACAAGGGTTATATATGCTCTGATAGCATTGGTTATGAATTAATGACGAGATTATATAGTACAATATGAAGTGGCAATCCTAACCCTAGAGGAACATAAGAAATTTGGCAGAGGAATGAATAATTCATTAATATAGATAAAAATACAATAATATGGTATTTACAATATCGTCTAACTCACTAAAACTCATATGAAAAGCAAAGAATTTCATGGAGTATATATAAGATTCAAGAGAATACATTATAGTGAAAAGAGAATAAAAAAGAGTCAAAAATAAGGAAACAATATTTTTTCGAGTATATACGACGCTCGAGGGACAGTCTCTCAGGAAGCAAGCACTGCAACGCTGCTCGAGTTCCAGGCAGGTGACAAATGAGCGGCAACTTAGGTGCCTTTGGAGGTGCCTAGGCTTGAGTTTCGGGTTAAACTTCACTTTTTGACCTCTTTAACACCTTCTTAAAAAAAAAAACACTACTTTTCAATGAAATTTGGGTCACAATATTCAACATTCAATAAACACAATATGTAGATTTATTTTTGAAGTGAAGAGAAGTGACTAAAAAATTTGGACAAATCTATTAAAAACTTATTTTATTAATACAAGCCATACAAAGTCGTCTTGTGAACAAAAGAGTCACCAAAATTGTTAGGAGGAGATCCACAAAGTATTAGCTCAAGAACAACAAAATATAAACTGTAAATCGAACAAAACGATAACTGAATAGTAAAGAGATTATATTAATCAAAGCCCTCAAGCCAAGAAACAATCAATCAGTGCCTCAGCCACTGAAGAACAAGCACCATTCGAACAAAATCACAACCAAAGTGAAGATTACAAGATTTCGACACTCAGACTAAACCTGTATATCACAAAAAAAAAAGAACTCAGTCTTCACTCAAACAACAGTTCACACAAGAACAAACCACTCAACTCAAATAAAATCACTCAAGATTACAATATTTGAGAGAGAAAGCGAAATCAAAAGAGATTTTTCATTTTTAGAAAGAAGGAGCTAAGAACACGAATGGCGTAGACAGTGAGAGAGAGAAAAATCAGATGCCAATCACTGTTGAAACCTTAGGAAGCCCTTTTATATGAGTCACCCAAAGATCCTCAATCCAATGGTCGTGGAGATTACACTTGGCGACATCTTGAGTGTCCATTTAAATAGGCAAGTGAAACACGACTTTAAGCATTCAACAAAACATGTTTTTGCACCATTTTAAAATAAAGCAGTCAACTGGTCAATCAATCCAGCTAAGGAATGTTTGGCATCATTGTGCCAGCAAGCACTGCAACGTCGCTCGAGTTCCAGGCAGGTGGCAAATGAGCGGCAACTTAGGTGCCTTTGGAGGCGTTTAGGCTTTGAGTTACGGGTTGAACTTCACTTTTTGACATCTTTAACACCTTCTTAAACAAAAACACTATTTTTCAATGAAAACTGGTTCACAATATTCAACATTTAACAAACACAATATGTAGATTTATTTTTGAAGCGAAGAGAAGTGACTAAAAAATTTGGACAACTTTATTAAAAACTGATTTTATTAATACAAGCCACACAAAGTCGTCTTGTGAACAAAAGAGTCACCAATTTATTTTGAAAAACAATTTCTAACATGAATCAACTCTAAATTTGCAGGATGAAAAAAGTTCTTGAAATGGAAAATTACTATATAAAAACTTAAGGGTGCATTTGTTTTACTATTTTCAGTTTTCAATTTTACAAACATCCAAAACTTCTTTGATCTGATATTTTTTAAATAATAAAGTTAAACTTATAACATAAAACTCAAAACGCTTCTAAATTTTAAAAAGTTTTGTGTGGGATAATGTGCATGTATGTATTATATGAGAGAAGATTGGTATTTGGGTTGTATTTGAATTCAATCAAGGAGCCAAAAGTAAAGGAAAATAATGTCTCGTGCATTTAACAAAGTAATAAGTTTAGAATATCTCCAATAGACTATTTGAATACAAAGTGTTATATGTTTTAGAGATCAAAGCATAAAAATATATTATTCCATTTTAATTTTTTTATAAATTAGAGTGTCATTGACTCTCTAAATTTGAAGAGTCAAACTTGTTGATCCAAAAAAATGAACCAACGGATGTCAGACTCACTCCCGCCAAGTCAAGTACTATTCCGATGCGTTCTTATTGGAGTAGCGACGGTAGCAAAGAGGAAATGGACGCGGGAAGTACTTTGGGGCGAGAGACGAAGACGTTCAGGCTCCAGCTCCAACAGGTGAAAGAAAAGTAATCGCACTAAGAACGATTGTCGGGTTGAAATCAAACTAATCCATGTAACAACAAAATAGGAATATGTGAAAGGATAGATGAAATGTTAATATATTTTCTTCAAGAATTTAAGTGTGTATTTCGAATATATGATTGTTAATTTTTCAATCCATCATCCAACCTCCTTTGAGTTACAAGAACACCCTATTTATACTACATTGATCGACGTAGTGTCCGTTGGATCAGAACCACGTGGTTTCATCTCCCTAAGTGGGACATCACATCACTGTCTATTCATTCAATTAATACATTGATAAGAGGCAACCGTCTTATACAATAGGCTGACACACTAATAACTTTATTACAAGCATTACATCAATCACTTTAAAGATCTTCAAATCTTTTATGAGGTAGATTGTCGGTTTCATAAGTCTCGGATCAGTTGAGAGCCTCGGAGAGATCTTTTGAGGTGGTTCTCTAAGTGGAGAGCTTCAACTTCTTTTTTTGCTTCTTTAGGCAGTGTGTCGCAAGTACTTTGGCTGTAGAGTAAGGACTTCGATTTTGAATAACCTTTTCGTATTTTGACCTCGTGGGTTTTTATTTGACTTTCTTGTTGATTTTCTATCTATGTGGCTTGTTACAAGGCACTTTTTCTTTGAGTCTCGAGGCGTAACAAAATTCACTCTCTATTATTAGCCCTCGTTTGAGGGTCATTATNATATATATATATATATATATATATATATATACTTTCAACTAAACATTCATACAATAATATATTTTGCACATAAATTCAATTTTTTTTTTCATATTTTAAACCACACATTTTCCTAAAAATCACTATTAAAAACATTATTTTTCCAAATAATGGCTATCAAACAAGGCTTACTTTATAACAATTGCATTTAATAATTTATAAATTAATCATGCTACATTGTTAGAAAAAAATGCCATCTTCTTTAATAGAATGCTACATGGTATTCTGTTATTGGATTGTTTAAAAAACAGTTAACTTTAGCATCTAATCATCTGCTGTACCACTGCATCTGTCAAATAGGTAGGTAATAACTTCTGATAAAGTGACTTAATTCTTTACAAATTTCAATATTCTACTTCTCAATTTATTCAAACCATATTCAAAATGATTGACCATTGATGTCTAAAAAATATGTTAAATAAAAGATAAATGAAAAACAATAAATATTCATTGAAAAAACAAATTAAAGAGCTAAATAGAGAGCATTGTTGTTAGAGTGTATATATATAAAAAAAAATCACTCCCTAAATTTAAAAAAGTTCTATATTATACATATGATGCTCTTTATAAATTATAAATGAGAGTTTCTCAAAAATGCTCCAATCTCATTAGCTTAACAAAATCAAATTTTAAGTTATAAGAGCACTTTTAAAAGAATTTTTAAATCTAAAGAGCATCTTATGCATAAACATATTTATATTTAAGGAGTAATTTTTTTATATATATTCCACCAAACTCTCTATTTTTTTATCTTTATTTTAGTTTATTGTTGATCTTTTTCTATGATATATAACCCTATTTGATCCACATTTTTTTTTTCATTCACGTTCTTCTACTCATTTTTAATCACACATTCTTCAATAAAATAATAGTTTCCATCACATCAATAAATTTTCCTTCTTTTTCAACCACACATTCTCCATTAATCTACTATTCCAAAATACATTCTTCCAAAATAATGTAACTCAAACACACCCACATACTTTTAAATGCCAATGACAAGTAAAATCAAATATGATTTGGGTAGTCCACCAGGTGGATCATTGAAATTTGTAATTTATTAAATTAAATCATTAAAAATTACAATTAGAGAGTCTATTGAGCTTAATTTCAAGGATTACTCTCTAAAATAGAGATTGTCTTGCATTTAATGATTTTCTTAGAAAGCTCTAAACAACCCAACATTTAGCCAGATCTAATTATGACCATCCAAAGTGAATAACGAGTTAAGTCCATGTTTGTCAATCATTAATTTAAAATTCTGTTTGCCACAGTAAGATTTTCCAGCACACATTCACCTAATAAAATATTTTACACACAAACAAATAAAGTTACTTTAAATTTGAAGTACACATTCTTCAAAAAATACTATTCAAAACTCCATTCTTCTCCTAATAATGGGAAACGAACGCTCTAAATAATTACTTGTTTATCATGCTTTCCTCTAAACGCTTTTACTTGGTCATGATCACATTCGACTAATGCTATTTATCTCCATTAAAGAAGATGACAATATGATGCGCGATATTAAATGATATATAAGATCAATACAATGAATCTCTAACAAAAATATTGCATTACTTTTTGTATCCTTTACTTGGCATCTAAATTAAGAAAGAACTGCACAAGCCAATACGAGCTACTAAAAAGCGGAGCAGTGTTTTCTTTAAGGAGAAAGGAGATTTACATAAACATAATTATTTGTTATAACGATATATTAATATAAAGTTACGACTGATTCGTGCACTTTTCGGCTCAAGCTTTTAATTCCAAAGCTCGCAGTGGGAGGCACGACATTCATCTTGGCCATGATGTTTTGTATTTGACTTTATTCAGATTTATTACAAGAGAATGGATTAGAACAAGAGATCACAAAAGGACTAAGGGGAGATGGTCACAGTTGTTTGTCCATGTTTGGTAGATATTAAAATCAGATATTTAATAAATTTTAATAAAAATTGATGAAATGTATGACTGAAAAGTTGTGGGCCCAATAAAATATGTGGTTGAGATTAATTCTTGATTAAAATCTAAATTTTAATCACAACTGAATAGAATTGTACTCAATCGTCAACTTAATCACGACACCAAGTCAATGGTCAGATTGCTAGAGCGCTGGTTAGAAAATTATGTAGCATGTTTGAAGTGTTGTCAACATCATTTGGTTACTTCAAAATTTTAATTCTCTAAATTTATAGATATTCTCCAAATAATAGAATATGCTTTTTAAAAATAGAGAGTCTCTTGGAGATATATATATATATATATATTGACATAAAAAACAACCTCCAATAAATTTTGAAATTCAGAAAGCAAGTATAAAACGACTTCTGGTAAATTGGAGCCTGATACAGTAGAACGACCATAACTTATATATTACACGAAATCCAGTTATTACAATTCTGACCGATAAGGTCATTTTCCAATTTGAATTGCCCTCAAATTCAATGTTGGCAAACAAGTAAGAATTATATATGCTCTGATAGCATTGGTTATGAATTAATGACGATATTATATAGCACAATATGAAGTGGCAATCCCAACACTAGAGAAACATAAGAAATTTGGCGGAGGAAGGAAGAATTCATTAATATAGATAAAAATACAATAATATGGTATTTACAATATCGTCTAACTCACTAAAACTCGTATGAAAAGCAAATAATTTTGTGGAATATATATAAGACTCAAGAGAATACATTATAGTGAAAAGAGTATAAAAAAGAGTCAAAAATAAGGAAACAATATTTTTTCAAGTATATACAACGCTCGAGCGACAGTCTCTCAGGAAGCAAGCGTTGCAACGCCGCTCGAGTTCCAGGCAGGTGGCAAATGAGTGTACCTTTGGAGGTGCCTAGGCGTTGAGTTTCGATTTAAACTTCACTTTTTGACCTCTTTAACACGTCCTTAAACAAAAATACTACTTTTCAATGAAAATTGGGTCACAATATTCAACATTCAATAAATACAATATGTAGATTTATTTTTGAAGTGAAGAGAAGTGACTAAAAAATTTGGACAACTCTATTAAAAACTGATTTTATTAATACAAGCCATACAAAGTCATCTTGTGAACAAAAGAGTAACCAAAATTGTTATGAGGAGATCCACAAAGTAGTAGCTCATGAACAACAAATTATAAACTGTAGATCGAACAAAAAGATAATTGAAGAGTAAAGAGATTTTATTAATCAAAGCCCTCAAGCAAAAAAAAAAAAAAAAATCGATCAGTGCCTCAGCCACTGAAGAACAACCACAATTCGAACGAAATCACAATCAAAGTGAAAATTACAAGGTTTGGACACTCAGACTAAACCTGTATATCACAAAAGAACTCAACCTTCACTCAAACAACAGTTCACACAAGAACAAACCACTCAGCTCAAATAGAATCACTTAAAATTACAACATTTGAGAGAGAAAACGAAATCAAAAGAAAGTTTTGATTTTCAGAAAGAAGGAGCTACGAACACGAATGGCGCAGCCAGTGAGAGAGAAAAATCAGAAGCTAATCACTGTTGAAACCCTAGGAAGCCCTTTTATACGAGTCACCCAAAGGTCCTCAATCCAATGGCCGTGGAGATTACACTTGGCGACATCTTGAGCGTCCATTTAAATAGGTAAGTGAAACACAGCTTTAAGCATTCCACAAAACACGTTTTTGCACCTTTTGAAAATAAGGCAGTCAATTGATTAATCAATCCAGCTAAGGGTTGTTTGGCATCATTGTGCCAGCAAGCGCTGTAACACCGCTCGAGTTCTAGGTAGGTGGCAAATGAGCGGCAACTTAGGTGCCTTTGGAGGCGCCTGGGCGTTGAGTTTCAGGTTGAACTTCACTTTTTGACCTCTTTAACACCTTAAACAAAAACACTACTTTTCAATGAAATTTGGGTCACGATATTCAACATTCAATAAACACAATATGTAGATTTATTTTTGAAGTGAAGAGAAGTGACTAAAAAATTTGGACAACTCTATTAAAAACTGATTTTATTAATACAAGTCATACAAAGTCGTCTTGTGAACAAAAGAGTCACCAAAATTTTTTGAAAAACAATTTCTAACATGAATCAACCCTAAATTTGCAGGATGAAAAAAGTTCTTGAAATGGAAAATTACTATATGAAAACTTAAGGGTGCATTTGTTTTACTGTTTTGAAACTGTTTTCAGTTTTCAATTTTACAAACATCCAAAACTTCTTTGATCTGATATTTTTTAAATATTTTTTCAAAAATAAAGTTAAACTTATAACATAAAACTCAAAACACATTACTTCTAAATTTTAAAAAGTTTTGTGTGGGATAATGTGCGCGTATGTATTATATGAGAGAAGATTGGTATTTGGGTTGTATTTGAATTCCATCA
The DNA here is from genome assembly GCA_903798255.1 of Fraxinus quadrangulata. NCBI lineage: Eukaryota > Viridiplantae > Streptophyta > Magnoliopsida > Lamiales > Oleaceae > Fraxinus > Fraxinus quadrangulata. The sequence continues at coordinate 32,984 of CAIGRB010124137.1, read as the reverse complement.
AGGAGTCCAAGTAAAGGAAAAGAATGTCCCGTGCATTTAACAAAGTAACAAGTTTAGAATATCTCCAATACACTATTTAAATACAAGTGTTATGTGTTTTAGAGATCAAAGCATAAAAATATATTTTTCCATTTTAATTTTTTTAAAATAGAGTGTCTTTGACTCTCCAAATTTTAAAAGTCAAATTTGTTGACTCCAAAAAAATGAGTCAATAGACGTTGGACCTACTCCTGCCAAGTCAAGTACTATTTCGGTGCGTTCCTATCGGAGTAGCGGCAGTAGCAAAGAGGAAATGGACGCGGGAAGCACTTTGAGGCAAGAAACGAAGACGTTCAGGCTCCGACGGGTGAAAAAAAAAAACAATCACACTAACAACGATTGCCGAGTTGAAATCAAACTAATCTATATAACAACAAAATAGGAATATGTGAAAGAATAGATGAAATGTTAATATATTTCCTTCAATAGTTTAAGTGTATATTTCGATTATATGATTGTCAATTTTTCAATCCATCATCCAACCTCCTTTAAGTTACAAGAAAACCATATTTATACTACATTGGCTGACGTGGTGTCCGTTAGATCAGAACCACGTGACCTCATCTCCCTAATTGAAGCATCACATCACTGTATATCCATTCAATTAATGCATTGATAAGGGGTCAATCGTCCTATACAATAGACTGACACACTAACAACTTTATTACAAGTGCTACATCAATCACTTCAGAGAGATCTTTAAATCTTTTATGAGGAACAACGTCAGCTTCATGAGCCTTGGATTAGTTGAGAGCCTCAGAGATATCTTTTGAGGTGGTTCTCTAAGTGGAGAGCTTCAACTCCTTTCTTTGCTTCTTCAGGCAGTGCGTCAGCAAGTATTTTGACTATAGAGCAAGGACTTCTATTTTGATTGACCTTTTCGTATTTTGACCTCGTGGGTCTTTGTTTGACTTTGTTGTTGATTTGCTGTCTATGTGACTTATTACAAGACACTTTTTCTTTAAGCCTTGGAGCCGAGGCGTAACAAAATTCTCTCTCTATTATTTGCCCTCGTTTGAGGGTCATTATTAAAAAACTATTTTTTCTATATACTTTCTTTCTATTAAACATTCACACAATAAAATATTTTGCATATAAATTCAATTTTTTTTTTATATTTTTAATCACATATTCTCCTAAAAATCACTATTCAAAATATTATTTTTCCAAATAATGGCTATCAAACCGGGGCTTACTTTATAATAAATTGCATTTAATAATTTATAAATCAATCATGCTATATTGTCAGGAAAAAAAAGTCGTCTTCTTTGATATAATGCTACATGGTATTCTACCATTAGATTGTTTAAAAAGCAATTAACTTTAGCATCTAATCATCTGCTGCTATCACTGCATCTGTCAAATAGGTAGGTAATAATTTATGCAAAAGTGGCTTAATTCTTTACAAATTTCAATATTCTACCTCTCAATTTATTCAAACCATATTTTAAATGATTGACCATTGATATCTAAAAAATATGTTAAATAAAAGATAAATGAAAAAAAATATTCTCAGAGCATTGTCGTTAGAGTGTAGATAAAAAAAATCCACTCCCTAAATTTAAAGATGTTCTATATTATACATATGATACTCTTTATAAATTATAAATGAGAGTTTCTTACAGATGCTCCAATCTCATTAGCTTAACAAAATCAAATTTTAAGTTATAAGAGCACTTTTAAAGGAATTTTTAAATGTAAAGAGCATCTTATGCATAATAGAGTACATATTTATATTTAAGGAGTAATTTTTTATATATATTCCACCAAACTCTCTATTTTTAGATCTTTATTTTAGTTTATTGTATATCTTTTTCTTTGATATATACTTTTAGATGCCAATGACAAGTAAAATCAAATATGATTTGAGTCGTCCACCAAGTGGATCATTGAAATTTGTAATTTATTAAATTAAATCATTAAAAATTACAATTAGAGAGTCTATTGAGCTTAATTTCGAGGGTTACTCTCTAAAATAGAGATTGTCTTCCATCTAAAGATTTTCTTGGAAAGCTCTAAACAACCCAACATTTAGCCAGATCTAATTATGACCATCCAAAGTGAATATTACTGGTTTATCATGTTTTCCTCTAAACGCCTTTACTTGGTCATGATCACGTTCGACTAATGCTATTTATCTCCATTAAAGAAGATGACAATATGATGCGCGATATTAAATGATATATAAGATCACTAAAATGAATCTCTTAACGAAAATAAATTGCATTACTTTTTGTATCCTTTGCTTGGCATCTAAATTAAGAAAGAACTGCACAAGCCAATACGAGCTACTAAAAAGCGGAGCAGTGTTTTCTTTAAGGAGAAAGGAGATTTACATAAACATAATTATTTGTTTTAACGATATATTAATACAAAGTTATGACTGATTCGTGCACTTTTCGGCTCAAGCTTTTAATTCCAAAGCTCGCAGTGGGAGGCACGACATTCATCTTGGCCATGATGTTTTGTATTTGACTTTATTCACATTTATTACAAGAGAATGGATTAGAACAAGAGATCACAAAAGGACTAAGGGGAGATGGTCACAATTATTTGCCATGGTAGATACTAAAATCAGATATTTAATAAAGTTTAATAAAAATTGATGAAATATATGATTGAAAATTTGTGGGTCCAATAAAATATATCGTTGAGATTAATTTTTGATTTTAATTTGAATTAAAATCTAAATTTTAATCACAACCAAATAGAATTGTACTCAATCGTCAACTTAATCACAACACTAAGTCAATGGTCAGATTGCTAGAGCGCTGGATAGAAAATTATGTAGCATGACTGAAGTGTTGTCAACATCATTTGGATTATTGATTTTATTAATTTTTATATATTTTTAAATAGTTTCTGTTAATTACAATTAGTTATGATTTATTCTTCTTATCTTGATACTGATCACATTATGATCTTATACCTATTTGATTACAAAGATAAGTTATTATAATGAATGACAAAGAATTGTTTGTTGACTTGATTCACAAATCACAAATGATTGTGGTTTTTGAAATGCCAATTTAGAAATAAATAATTCCTTTTTAGTTTCATAGCTAATAGATTTTTATTAATATACATATATAAAATAAAAGACAAGTCATTTTTAGAATCATCTTCAAGATAGATTTGTGAGTAAGACGAACTTAATGATTTGACAATACCGAGTAAAATGTTCATCATTTAATGGCAGAAGTTAGTTT
>CAIGRB010124137.1:4288-19021 GCA_903798255.1 Fraxinus quadrangulata | reverse complement strand
AAGTTTGGAAAATGAGAATATTATGATGAATATATTTCTATGTTTATATCTTTAGAGTAATGCTATTTAATACTACTGTTGTTTAACATCAGTCTAGGTAACAACATTAGTGATATAAATTACATGTTCAATTAAATGAATCACATAATTTCACTTTTAATTAAAGCTATCACATAATGACATATAAACTGGTGCTCTAACACTTAACATTATTCATATCTTTAAAAGGGTACCTGTAGAAAGGAGTTGAGGATCCAGTTATGCATTTCTTGAAGTAATTCAAAGCAAAAATATTTGAGATCTTTTCGTCACTCTTGTATCCGGTTGCAAAAATAACAATATCAGTCTCTAGAGGGGCTACCTCGTCATCTATAATCAGACCGGTTGTGCAGAAGCAAAGTTTTTGCGATCTCTTTAAGATTAGACTGCCATCTTCGACTCTTTCGTAGAAGCAATCAGGCAAGATTGTAAACATGCACGAGTATATTTGTTTTAGGAAGGTATGGTCCGGGATCATGTTGTACTTCTTCAATGGATAGATCCATTTAAGATAGCACTCGACTAACTTTGTGAATATCCAACGCTGAAACCATATATTAGATCAATAAACGGAAAGATTCTAATATTCTATACTAATTGCACAATCAAAGTTTGCCGTCACAAAATTGGGATTTTCGGTTTGCAAATGAATGAAAATTGTTTAATTTTTAATTGACTAGTTCGTAAAATGATGCGAGGTTATTATAAGAAAGCAATAACATAACATTAGGCAGGGGAAAGAAATTACCAAAGGTGAAAGCAAAAAAACCAACAACCAGAGAATGAGCCCTTCTTGTGGCTTATGGATCATAAGCTCTGAGAAACGATTCAGATTTCGGAAGGTAAGTCGAACCAAGTTCTCAGAACCCGACCAATGCACTCTCCTGAAAAGTAATGTGCATGGATGCCTTACTCCTGGAAAACGCAAATAATCAGATTAGTGTCTCGAGGACATGTTGAGTACAGAATACTCGAAGTAACATTTTGTTTAATCAAACACGAATAGATTTAGGTGATACACTACCATTTGTTTTAGAAACTTGTGCTGCAATATCCAGTGCTGATTTTTGGGAACCAACAACTGCGACTCTCTTGTCTTTGATGAATTCAACTGCCTGAATGTTGTTCATTGCAGCATAATCCATGGAGTGTATGACCTTGCCCCTAAACACCTCTGGCCATTCACCTTGTGTAAAATGTGGGATGTTCGGCAGATCACCGAAGTTTCCAATGCACAAAATCACAAAATCAACTCGGTAAACCTACCATCATCAAAGTTTTCAATGGGAATTTGTAGAATATAGAAATTCAAGAAAAATTATTAGAATTCCTCGAGGACTAATCCCTATTTTCAATTCCGAGAACAATAATAAGCAAAATGAAATTAGAATACACAAAGCACACTGATTTACTATGATTCACCCTCAGTGCAAGAGTTACATCCAATTGTACGGATTTCTTAAGGAAAAATAAGTGTTTAGAGGATATCATGTGTCTCTTATAATGAAAAATGGTTTCACCCTAAAGTCCTTTTCTTACAGTAAGAACACAATGTGGTTTTTCTTCTAGTCTTAGATTCTTTCTGCTTTCTCTGAGGGTGCACGACATGTTTATATGTACCCAATATACCATTGAGTAAAATTTTATTCTCGGAAGCTCCCGTCCCCAAACCACCTAAAGTAGGGAGGCATCACCCCCATCGACATTACTGCAAGTTTGCAGTGGAGAAACTAAGTGAACGCTTCGATTAAACTTCACGCAGTCTAGCTAATTTTTCTTGATTATGTTGTCAAATCAAGTGGAAAGATGTGTATGCACGAGCACACGCACACACTAACTCAAATGCCCGCACAGACACTCGCACACGCACACGCACACGCACAAATATTTATAATAAGTACCTCAGGGACCTCAAGAGGATTCAGCACATCCTGCACAACGACATCCCATTTCCCTTTTGGCGAAAAGGCTTCACCAGTTCCACTCCATAGGTCCCAAGAACACACCTCCTCTTCATTTGTTGACAAGTTTTTAATGCTTACAACCTTAGAGTTGAACTCGATTCGCGAAAAAATACCAAAACGAAGAGCGTACGATTTGATGTAATCCATCACTTGGCTTTGATCAGGGAAAGTTTCTGTGACTGAAAGTGACCATGCAAGATCTGAGAACTGATAGTAATTCTTAGGAGTTTGCAGTTTAGTTGAATCAATGGTGCTGGACCACACTCCTCCAATGCCATTTCGAGCTTCGAAAACTACTGGATTAAAACCCTTTTCCATTGTGTGTTTGCATGCAAGAAGACCACTGATTCCAGCACCTACAATGGCTACTTTCTTCTCCATTTCACCTGATGACATTGAAGAACTCTTTTTTTTTTTGTAGACACTGACTGATATGGTTATTATGCCCCGGTTATAATGGCATTTTTTCCCCCAAATCTCATTATTCTACAGTAAAAGAAAAAAAAAAAATACAAAAGTTGAGTTGCTTTGTCATACTTGAATTTCTCATTATTGTACCGATAAAAATGCATTGAACAAAATAAGAAAAAACTTTGAATTTGTGTGTAATATTATTTTATTGAATAATGTGTAATTAAAAAGATGAGAAAAAAAAATATTTTGAAAATAATGAAATCAGAAAAGAGCATAATTGATGCAGTGCTCCACGAGAACATGTCAAGGGTAGTTTGGAAAATTGAGGTGAAACCTCCATTGAAAAGTCAAGGCCAAATCTAATGCAGCAAGATATACTGGCATGGAGACCACCGATTCTGAAAATGAGAAGAAAAAAATGGGTAAATACTAATCAATTTTATAGTATCTTTATTTCAGTTTAGGCGCTGCGTTAGAAAGTAACACAATTGCTAAAGAAAAAAATGTCATGGCTTAATACATGTAATGAACAAGATTTTAATTACCTCGTTTCTCTTCATTTAATATAAGTGAATGCTATTTCTCATAAAATAACAAAATGCGAAAAACTCTATTAGTGAACTTATGGTGTTGATTCACTTTCATCACCAAACCTTTTTTTTTTTTTTTTTGTTCGAAACTCATTGAAATATTTGTTAACAATACTTCTAATTTTTATTTTTGGCAGTAAAATCCAAGTCCGACTCACATGTGAACTTGACTTTCCAATATAATTATGACCTTGTCCGTATAGACATGCATGGCTTATCTTTCCAAGAAGCATATGGGATTCAAATAAAAACAGAGTTTGCAGAGGCACAGTAATTAATTGTGCGATTGGAAGAGGCTCAGTTGAGACATGTAAATACATTTTTTTAGTTTGGCCTCGATCCCGCCTTTCCTGTTTCAACTTGAGACGATAGATTTACTAGACTACAAGAAATCAAATTCAAGACAGAAATAAGGACATGTTTGATCCGTAGAACAAGATTACAAATAAACAAAATGTTAATTTTGACCATATTTGATTTTTGATGTTGCACAGTACAATGCATCTTATCAAAAAAGTCATTAAATTAACAAAAAAATAGCCCACAAGAGTTTTAAACATTACCTTCTCTCTCACGAGTCCTGTGGAGTCCCAAAATTGCTGCCACGTGATAGTCGTGATCTCATCTCTCGTGAGGCTATGACTCATGGTCATATTTGAGTCTAATAATATGGAAAGAATAATGTTGTTTGCAATCTCTAACTATTATAGTCGTCATACGTGATATATATGTGACGATTAATGATTTGATATATGAGACAATAAAAAAGTTACCATATTAATACAGCAAATCATTAAGAATGTGTTTGATTACATTTATTTTCCATGAAAAATGTCAATTTCATAAAAAATATTTTCCAACTTTTAAAAATATGCCTAATTTTCCTTCTTTTTAAGGAAAACATTTTCTTTTGAGGGATTGGATCTTTGTTTTCTCAAAACAAAGAAAATATTTTCTTTTTTATGATATATGTTCTATGTCAATTAAACACACTCTTATTGTTACATTATGTCAGATAGGACGATTGCGTTAGTGAGCGCAACAAATACATTACTCATATGAAAATGATTTTACTTAGTCCTTGTTTGATGGTCATTATTTGGCAAAAATAAGTTTTGAATAGTGAATTTTTTAAAAATGTATGATTAAAATATAGGAAAAAATTTTGGGATTACTTGCAGAATATTTTATTGTATGAACATAGTTGAAATTAAATAGGTAGAAAAAAGAAGTTCAAAATAAATTCCATCAAATAGGGTTTAATTACACGTTAATTTCAAACACACGTGCATAATTACTATTCATTATTATCTATCCACTACCATTCCTTTTACTATTTATCTTTATAAACTATTTATAAAAAGAGGAATGGTGGTGGGTTCCATGCAATGTGCATGTAATAATAAGTTTTAATGATAAATATATAGTTAAAATTAAAATTTAATTTCAATAAAAGCTTGTTTGATGCTCATTTTTATAAAAGAATATATTTTAAAATAGTAGATTGATGGAGTATGTGCGATTAAAAAATAAGAAATTTTTTTGAATTTACGTCTAATATTATTTTATTAAAAAAATACATATTTGAAAAGAAATGAGAAATATACTTTGAAAATAATAACACTAGAGCCCATTGTAAATTGTCAAGTCTTTCACCATTTTGTAAACCTGTTTTTAGCAATAATATATGGGATAATTGCAGCAACAGTTCTAAATCTTTCAGATTTTTACGCACTTTATCCTAACCTTTGATTTGTGTTAGCAGAAGTCACAAACTTTTAATAAATATGTGGCGGAGATCCAAATGGATGGTTTTCTATCCATTTGACCGTTAGTTTGATCGAAATAGTGCACTTTAACTCATTTTGACCAATTTAAAAGGGATAAAATAAGAACTTGATAATTACTATATTAAATAAAAAAAAACAAAACAAAATAAAAAAAAAACAAAAAAAACTTTCTCCCTCTCTTCTCCCATCTCCCTCTCTTCCCTCCTCTCTTTCTCTCATCAAGTTCCGGCACCACCACCATAGCAGTGCCGCACCACCAGAGTTAGCAGTGTTCTTGTTCTTGATCCGTACCACCTAGTGAGAAAAACCCAAACATTTTCCACCTCTACAGGCTATATCCAGCTTCAATTTTAAGACAAAATCCATAGCCAAAAAACCTCAGCCTAGCCAATGTGTGTATGTATGTGTAGATAGAGAGAGAAACACTATTAAACTGCAAAATCCAAAACTGTTAATCACCAACCCAAACTCTCCATCGTAATCATTTTCCACAACCACAGTCAACTTCCACACACAGCCCATACTGCAACTGATTCAGAACCAATTCGTCACATTCAACAATTCATCCAGATTAACGCAACCGTCGATATCGATCAACCTGCAACCCCAATTAACTTTCACAAAACCCGATTCTCCCACCACAAACTTCTGTTGCCGTGGGATTTATGAGAATCATTGCTGAAATTGAAACATCTACAGCCACACCGCCCACCAATACCTAATTGTACGAATATTATGTGTAATTGCGCCATCTGATATAAGAAGACAGAGAGGAGGAAGAGGAGAAACACCGCTAACGCTCTCAATCCAACCCTCAACCACACCAAATCGACGTCGCCACACTAATCGACAGCCACACTTCAACCCAACTCTGAACCACGAGAGCCACACTCAACCCTCAGCCACCCACACGTTCGGCACTGTTGTGGTGGTGCCGAAACTTAATGCGAGAAAGAGATAGGGGAAAGAGAGAGAGAGAGAGAGATGGGGGAAGAGAGGGAGAAAGTGTTTTTTATTTTGTTTTATTTAATATGGTAATTATCAAGTTCCTATTTTACTGCTCCTAAATTGGTCAAAATGAGTCAAAATGCACTATTTCGGTCAAACTAACGGTCAAATGGATGGAAACCAATCCATTTGGACCTTCGCCTCATATTTATTAAAGGTTTGGGACCTCCGTTGGCACAAATCAAAGGTTAAGGTAAAGTGCGCAAAAATTTGAAAGGTTTGGAACCGTTGCTGCAATTATCCCATAATATATTCTGCAAGATATTTGTAAAATGAGATCTTTCAGATGACATGATTGAGGATAAGACAATTTATACAAAATGCAATTGCTATCTTCCATATAAATGGCTCAAGGGTCCGCCATGGCTTCTCCACTGAGTTTCTCCTCAAAGCATTTGGTCAAAGGCTTATTCACATTTCCTCTGGAGAAAGTTACATTCAAGAAAAAAATCCCAATGGGGATTCTGAAATTTTCTCAACAAAATTTTGTCTTGAGCAAGCAATTGAGCAGAGAAAAGGATGTTCTGTCAGCTCTTGAAGCCTTGGATGAGATGAAGAACAAAGGAATTCTTGCAGAATCACAAGACTTAATCGAATTAATGAAAGACGTTGTGGATATAAATTTCCTGGAAGCTGGGGAAAGAATTCATGAATACATACAGAGAAACTCATCAGATTTTGATGTTACTGTGTTCAACAAGTTAATTGAGATGAACTTTATACTGGGTAAGACGAGAAGTGCCTATCAAATTTTCGATAAAATGCTGCTCAGAAATTTGGATTCTTGGAACAAAATGATAACAGGTTTAGTGGAAAATGGAGAAGGAGAAGTAGCTCTTCAAGTTTTCTCCAGATTGATAAAAGATGGGATCAAACCAAATGATAATACATTTCTAGGTGTTCTAAAGGCTTGTGAGTACTTGGGGGATTTGGGGAAAGGGCAAGAATATTTTGAATCAATGAGTAGGATTTATGGAATTTGTCCATCTTTGGAGCACTATTTGAGTTTTCTTAATCTTCACAGAAAGTACAAGACAATATCAGAGATAAGGGAGTACTTTCTCTCTCAATTGTCCTATAAACCTAATACTAAAGTTTGGGGGATTCTAGATAATCATTTAAGGACGGAAGCTAAAGATCAAATGAGTCGAAAACCAGGGTTGAAGCTAAACAAGAACAAAAGGATAGACGAAAAACCACCAGGGAAAGAAAAGGCATATGAGAAACTCAGTTTGTTGAGTGAGGAGGCAAAGAAAGCTGGTTATGTACCTGACACAAGATATGTACTCCATGATCTTGATGAAGAAGCAAAAGAGAGAGCCTTGCTTTATCACAGTGAAAGACTAGCCATAGCTTATGGGCTCATCAGTACACCTGCAGGAACCACATTAAGGATCATAAAGAACCTAAGGATTTGTGGAGATTGTCATAATTTTATCAAGATCTTGTCGAGCTTTGAGAAACGAGAATTCGTCGTTAGAGATAACAAGAGGTTTCATCATTTCAAGGATGGGAAGTGCTCCTGTGGAGACTTCTGGTAGAACAAGAATGTCTCCCATGATAAGTATTCAGCTGCCCATTTCTTTTAGTCACGTATCATGATATGTCAAAAATGCATTTTCTTCATCAATATTGGCATAAAAAACTGTAATTTTTTGTTTCTCAATGGTAGAATGATGTGCAGAAATATTAGAATTTCCTTACCAAAGAAACCCAGAAAAAGAGTGAAACAGGTAGATCAATTTAAGAACTGATTCTGAAAGCAGCAAAAGATTTGCTATTAGACCATGAGAGAATGGCTAAGCAAATATAACAGAAGAGAGGGCATGGGCTTAGGATATTCTAGAATGAAGCACCGAGTCTAACACATATCAAAAAGAATAATGTTATTTATCATTATAATGATGAAATATCGGTGATGTGACAGTCTATGTGGAACAATGTGATTGACAGTTCAACTTGTATGAGAAAGAGGGGAAGGAAAGAGAGATGAATGTGAGGGGCAATGGGTTGCCACATCACCAATATTCCATCATCATAATGATAAATAGCATTACTCTATCAAAAACCAATACACCCTCGGCCTTATTTTCGCTTGGATTGAAACTCGCAATTCTGCATTTTCATTGGTGATAACAGAATGCTAACTTTTAAAGATAACTGTATGTTATCTTTTTGTAATTGTCTAAAGAACAAATGTAGTTGTATACATTTGGACGCTACCACGTGAACTCTCCAGTCATGTAGAACTACCCCATCTAAGGAAAAAATAAATAAAAAAGATCTTTCCTACAAAAGCAGCTCTTCTAATGCAGAAGAGTTGGATTAGGATTATGATGATGTTGATGGCTGATCCTTGTGCTTCTCTACCAGCACGAGCCTTGATGGTGGACCAAACATGCTCAATAGTACCTGCAATGAAGTTGAATGAGATAACAAAATGACAAGCATTCATTTCTTCTCGCCAAGAATTGTATTAAGAAAAACGCAATATTTGCAGTGGAGGGAGAATTTGTTTGCTCGGAGATCAACTGTAGCGAGAAAAAGTCGAGAAAATGAAAATTCTCAAAGACCTCTTGGTTTTTTTCAGAAATAATTGATGGAAGGAAAAATAAAACAGATAAGAAGCACAAAGATTTACAGGTAATAAAACTAGCCCGTGCAAGAAACCAAGAAGCACCAAAGATAGGTACATTTTGAAATAGTAAACCTGCAAAACACAGAATCAATATAATACTTATAATAGATTAGCTTCTTTAATGAATGTCTCTTAGTATTCAGGATCAGATACGACAAAAACTTCACTCTTTGAAAAGCAAAGAACAATCACTCCGACTAGCTTTGTAAGGGTGATTCCACTGCCAAGAGACAAAATGAAAGGAATAATTTGTCAGTTTCACTGTTTTGTTTAGATGAGGAAAAAAAAAACTCTAAAAGTATAACGACAGATGAGAAATTTAGGTAAAAATGTTAGCTAGAGAAACAAAAGTTTTTTAGAGACTATGCATTTAACTATTAAACGAATACTACATAACTATTAAAGTTAATGAATGACTATCCATCGAGATGTTAAGAGGTGAGAATTTCAAGTGTTTTCAATATGATACTAGAGTGCAGGATATACTTCAAAGAAGAAAGAACTTTCATCTACAACCTCAAAATATTTAAACAGAATTTTATTTGTTTCTACTGAAATAAAGTATATAGGTAAGTGCTTGCATGTTCGACCACGGTATTCACCATGACCAACCAAAACAAGTGGATTTTGTCCACTAATGTGAATGAGAGAACAAGCGAAGATTCCACGCATTCCATAGCCATATGACATGATATTAGTCTGTAGCATGCAGGTTTCAGGTATTTTCACATCAATTTATAAAAATTGTACATGTACAAGGCCTTTGATGAAACAAATGTCGGAGACATTTCGCGACGTTTAGAAGGCATCTTCTCTATCCCTTTAGTTTTTCTTTTTTGAATTTGATTATAGATGCCAGCCAGAAGTGGGGTTATGTGGTTACTGTTCTTGAAATTTCTTTTATATTACTTTGTAGACCCCCTTTATGTCCTAGACTTTTAATTTTGTGGAATTATATAATTATGGATGGGTTATGATTTCTTCGAGCACAAGTTCAAGAGGTAATCTACTAAAGCTCTTCAACAGAAAAGTAAAAACGCAAACCTGGATACAGAAGCCCCCATTGTCGTCAAAGCCTCTTTCATGCGTTGATTTCTATCTCCGCTCGTCACCTGGTTAACATATAAAAATTTGGGGATCTTTGGATTATGCTATGAAATGGGTTATAGGATTTTCAGTAAAAAAGTAACATAAAAGGGAAATTTATGTTCACTAACAAAATAATAGACCTTGAAACCTTGGACCTTTTTTTATCAAGATTAGATGGACAAAGAGAGCTTATTCAGATATCTGCTAAATATTATTCAAGATTTATGAAATCAGAATACCTGAAGAACACTCTGCATAGCTCAATCCTTGCCAAGTGGTTTCATGCAACTCTGATGGCATCCGCCTATCAAGATTAGTATTGTGCGAACCACTACGAATCTTCTACTTTAATCAAAGTACATATTCAAGTATACATTAAAGATGAAACAAGATTAATATTGTGTGGAACACAAAAATTTATTACCTTTCTTTGGATATCAAATAGTAATTTGATATTGCTTTCTGTCGCAATGCTTGGTGCTTTTCCATTCATAGAGGCTGGAATTGTTGCTATAATTAGCTGCAAAACTTCTCTGTTAGTTTCTCAATTCACGTGTGTATTTGTGAGGGATGAGGGCATAAAAACTGGAATTTGAACTTTGCAAACTAGGCTATCCAAATAATATAAATTAGATTTCACTTAAATTAAATTGAAATTTTTAGTTCAGTATTTAGAAAAATTGAAAATCCATAGAGTAACATGTGAACACATACAAGTCCATTCCACATATCCAATTAATGAAATACAACAGAAATTTTAAACTCTAATCCAATTCATTAGCTTCTCAAACAGCTTAATCTGTTATTTTTCTTATTACAGACCCTAATGGCATAACTGGTTCAGTTTATGTCACTGATATGCTCATTAAATAGTTCGGGGGCTGCTTTTGCTATCTGATTCTATCCTTAATGTGCCTCTCTTTGGTGCTGTTTGGCTCCCTAAACAATTGATACTTCAATATAAAGAGTTTTTGGAGATATTTTGATACAACAGAAAGAGAACCAGATAAAATCTGCATGTGCATGTGTTGAAGAATTAATTGACAGCTTAATTAGTGTCTTTACTTATGTGTAACTTTGACAAATTTATTTCCTTGTAATTTAGATTCCCTTATAATTTGCAATATCTTGTAATTAACAATTAGCTAGGTTGTAGGAATTTTTTTCCATTTTGAGTTGTCATGAGACCTCTATAGAACTGTTGTATATTTTCCAATTAATGTATGAAAGGGAAGACTATCTAGATGGTTGTAAATGTGGAAGACCTTGGATAAAAAAACTAATATAGTCTGCAAGTGAGGAGGTGGTGTTTAAAACAAGACTTAAATGAATATATGTAGCCCTCTCTAACAAAGCTTTTAGATAAGATAAAGGAAACAAAAATTTTCACAAAACCAGCTCAAATCTGTAAAATATATATATATGTTCTCTATATAAAATAAACCTGCTCAATTCTGTAAAAGGGGGCTAGGTGGCTGTCAAAAAATTGTTTCTCTTTGGCAGCTCTACTCCCTGAGCCTACCCATAGCTGAAACAATAGCAGCATTAATACTCAACTAAATTTCTATGCATCGACATAAATTATTACAACAATTGTATGAACGAAACATAAAACTGAAATTCTGATGATTTAGTTAAGCAATACAATATACGAAGCATCAAATGTATTGCTACATATTATACCTTCTCAGGCTTCGTCTCTACTTCGAAATGAATAAAGCCAATGCAAAGCATAAGAACAATAGCCAATGACAAAAACAATACAAGGGTTGGATTCCTAGCCACCCACGATCCATATCTCCTGAAATAGAAACATGATTCACCACGTCAAAGAGTCATTCTTAAAATTAAAAAAAATAAAATATATTTATGTAACGTCTATGACCACAACTAAAAGAAATGGTATATGACCTGAAAAACTTTGACATATATTCTTGCACGATGGAGAGTTGAACACGATTAGCAGTTTGAGGGACATCCTCAAGCACCTGATAATTAGAAAGAAAATCGTGAGCTATGGTATTTTCACTCAGAAAATCATCAATGAAGATGAACACAATGGAATCAGATATTACAGTTTTACAAATAGAAAACTAGAAAAATATTATATTACAAACGGAGAAACATGCTGCAAGAATTGTTGGTTACGATTTACTGTAAAAGGTATATGTATCATTCAAAGAAACCAAAGCACTATTTCGACATATTTCATTCCCCTGAAGCTTCATGCTTTGCAGCACAGAACCCCACGACTCATTGGGGAAGAAACCTACAAACATTCAAAAGTCGTGAATTTGCATGCACCTGAATAGGGGTATTCTTGTCTTTTTTATTGTTTATATGCCTAGAAGCAGGACTCCTTTCTCTTTTCCAGTGGAAAAAACCCCACCCGAGAAACAGAGAGACCAATATTATGTACAATATAGCTACAGCAACTTCAATACATTTTGCCTGCATTAGTCACAAAAAGCATAAGCTTTAAATAATTTGTACACTCTTGACATATACAGCATAACAGATATTTTCAAATTTCTTTCTTGCACAAGTTGTAAACAGATGTTTATATGATGAGGAGGATTAGATACTACTCGACAGTTTCAATGAAGAAAAAGAAGCTAAACTATTTCGATATGGTGACCAGTTTTGTCCACTACATAACGAACATGCACCACTAGTTTGGAAGATACATGTCCGATTCAAACAATCAACTAACTATCTAGTTTGAGTTTTCCCTCACCTTCAAAGACCCGATCCTCACTGAACAAGAATGTTTCTGACGAGGGGGAGGAGCTGAGTTTGAGCAGATTGAGGATGAAGGACAATCACCACATGAACAGCCTAATGAAGTCTCACCACATGAATACGTAGACACATTCATAGGTCTCATACCAGATGACTCAGAAGCAGCAGGCAAAAAATTGATAGAAAATGGTGATCCTGGCACATCAAGACCTGGTTTTGTACCAATAAATGCATATCACTCTGCTATACATAATCACTGATCAGCAAGCACTCTACAGAAGTGAACTAAAATGTTGAAGAGAGCTAGGTAACTTGGAAAATACCTTTAGGAAAAAAAACTTAAGATGATTATACAGTTCATGATCTATGGCATATATGGTAGGAAAGGTTGAACTAATAAGATACAAACATGCTGTGAATAGTCACACTATTAGAACTACAAAAAACAACATGAGAAATCCGTGTGCAAGGACACAAATGAGCTCTCGTGTGATTTTTATTCATGACGGAATGGGGAAAGAGAGCTTACCTCTGAAATTTTTAGCACCAACACCAACAATACTATGGCTCACAGAATAGATTCAAAAAAATTGGACAGCCAACAAGAAAAGGGACTGCCTGCAACAAAAGATGCTAAGAGAAAATGAATGTGAAATTTTGGGGCACATATCACGGGTCTATGTAATAAATGAAAATAATCACGTGATAGAATAGAGCTTCATATGATACACCAAAAACATCACAACCGCAAAAATATATGCAAAAAATGCATACATTGCCCAGTTTTTTACAGATAGCAAAATTCTCAATTCAATAGAAGACTATTTATAAAGTCATAAAACGAAGCCCAACTTGAAATTGAAGCAGTAAAAGACTAATGATTTCTCAAGTGTCCAAATAAGATACATAAAGGTCATCATCCCAAAAACAGAATTAGGTAACCTGTAACCATTTCCTTTTGCAAGGGCATTACTAGAAGCATGCTTGGCTAAGCTTAAAAGTTACTTTTAAGTAACTTAGTGAGACAAACATGTTTGAGATTTTTTAGAAGTTACTTTCTTACAAAGGGCGCTAGAACATATCAATGAGTTATTGTAGGAGAGAGAAGATGAATCTAGCCAAACATGATCTAGCTTCAATAAAAGTAGAAATCTATCGTTGTATAGAAGGAATAGTGCCACCACAGATGACGAGTTTCAAAAAACTTTGCAAGGAATAGAAAGACGGAAAGTTGATGGCCATCACTGCTTACCTGCTGGACTTGTGCCCGTAAAGTCTCAAACTGTTTTTCTGTACAACAAACATTTCCTGTAATTGTCGGGCACAAACTTTGAATCTTTGATGATAACAGTTCATCAGGCTGTAAGCATAAAAAAAAATACAATATCATAATATCTGATTACACACATTGGATGATCAAACAATAGAGGAGAAGAAAATGATGCTCTACTGGCAGTACCTACCTTCACAGAAGAGGAACTGAAAGGACAATTTAGTACTTTCCCATCACTACGAGTTCCGCAAATGTCATACATGGCACAATATCCTTCTGAATGTCTTTGTCTAACAAGCAAAAATAGCTTTAATGATTCAATAAAGATTGCCAAAACTTCAACTATCGCTAAGAAATTAATCAAATCAATAGCACATAATATAAATGTCTAACCACCTTTAAAATTATGTCTACAACACCTTGTCTTGCATGCAAGCCATATTCACTTTTTTTTTTTTTTATGTCAAACTAGATGGTATGGACGACAATTTATGATTCTTCAGCCTTGAATAGATTAACATAAACCAAATGACACGCGTAATTGCAGAAGCTAACGATGCATTTGGTTTGTTGTTTTCATTTTTCACTTTTGTAAAACACTTAAAAACTTGTTTGATCTGGTATTTGTGGAAATTTATTATCGAAAACAATGTTAAACTTATTGCATAAAATTCAAAATACATTTTCGACGTTTTAAGTGTTTTCAATGGAAATTCTGAAAACACTCAAAAATATGAAAAAAAAGTGTTTAAATAATTTTTTTTAAATGAAATTTTAAAAATTAAAATTCTAAACAATAAAAATATAAAATTATGAAAAAAAAAATTCTAAAAAAAAATTGATAAATTTTAACAAATAAAAATTTAGAAAAAATAGAATCTAAATTCTGAAAAATAAAAAAAAAAAATTGAGAAAAAAATTTACATAAAAATTCTAAAAAATAGATATTTAAATGAACATAAATAAAAATATTTTCAGTTCAGGTTATTAATTTTTATTTTTATTTCCTATATATTATCAACTCAATTTATTATTTATTATAATTTTTTAGCGAAAAAAATAAATATTTTAAGATTCACCAACTTTAAAAAGTATATATTATTTGATAATGTATAACATAGAATTGTTCTATTTTCCTGGTAATCAAATTTCGTGGCGAAAAATGTCGTTGAACAATTTTTCAAAT
>CAIGRB010124131.1:0-46215 GCA_903798255.1 Fraxinus quadrangulata | reverse complement strand
CAATCAGTCATCCATGGATTCGGGTATGTTTGTAATTTCATTATTTTCTCAAATTCAACATGGAGTATGAATATTAATTAGGGTTTGTAAGGATTTAATTAATAAATCTATAATCCCTAATGTTGAATAAATCAATCATCTTTGACCTATTTTAGCGTGTCTACAACCTAATTTAATTTCCGTAGGATCCTAAAATAATTTATAGAGTTAATTTCTTAACCATTCATTCGATTCCTTACCCGATTGGCGTCCGATTCTTGACCAACTTTTTGCACCTCAATATTCACATGAACAGTAACGGTATCACTATTCATCGTGAACAGTGACATGCATTTTTCACTGATCAATTTTTTTTGTCCAAACGAGTTACAGAAATTTAAACATGCATTCTGATACGAAACCATAACGGCCTGAATTTAAAAAAAAATTAAAACGTTACCAAAGTTTCATTTAAATTTAACTTGACATAGAATTATGTATCAGCAGTTTACTCAAAGTTACTTAGGAATTTGCAGATCTTTTTTTTTTTTTTTTTTTATCTACATGCCATTTTCATAGATTAATTATCCTGAACAACCATTATATATAGCCAAATATATACAAATCACATAATCAGAGATATATTTAAAGACCCTTTACAAGTGAGCAGAGAGAGACAAATGAGAGATTACTAATAGGGATGACAAAAAAGCTCGCCGACTGGTGGCTCAGTCGAGGCTCAATTCTACCGAGTCGAGGCTCAAGTCACCCGGGCCGGCCCTTGTGGCTCGACTGTCACGGGACAATTCGGCCCGTACGAGCCAGCTCGTTAAAAAAATAAAAATAAATTAAACTAAGCAAAAATAAAGTAGGCAGCTTGACTACTGCCTGTATGCAGTCGTCTAGTCAATAGTACAAATCATGTTCTAAAAATTTTCAAAATTTGAATTTGAATTTAAATATAGTTAAAACGAATATATTTTTTTGGCTATAAATACGAGAAATTTTTTTATAACTTTATATCAATTTACTTCTATTTATCTCTAATTTCTTTACTCAATATTCAGTATTCTAGTATCCTATTTCTTTACTCTGATCTTCAATTTAATCATTTAGTTGTGTTATAGTTTCAATTTCAATTTCTAATTTCTTTATTTAGTTTCTTTTACTCTAATATTCAATATTATTTATTATAATACATACAAATGGATTTTACTAATGATGAGATTAATCAATTTAAAGGTAGTTCAAGTACTCCATCCGACTATGATGCATTTCAAAATGTTTCAATTGATTTAAAAAATATCGAAGATGAGGAAATACTTGAGATTAAAAGGTCGAAAAAAGAATATACGGATTGTTGGCAACATATGACACGTAAACAAGTTGGGATTTAAAATAGAGTTGACATTTGGAAAGCGTGTTACAATTATTGTGGTAAAGAACTTAATTGGAAGGCCAATTCAAGCACAACGCATTTAAATAGGCACATATTAAGAAGTTGTAAATCGAAACAAGTCGGTCTTGACCCGAAACAGACCGAACTAGCGTTTACCGGTTCTAGTTTTACACTCTCCACTTTTGTATATTCACATGAAAGATTTCGTGAATGAATGACTGTATACTTAATTGTAGCAGAGATGGCGCTTACGATGATCGAGTCAATATACTTTACTCGTCTTGTGCAGAATTATTTCCAACCCAGGATACTTTTTATTGTAGAAATACTCTTCGTTTGGATAATATAAAATTATATAACAGAAGAAAACAAATTGCTATTGAAAGTCTAAAAACGTTTAATAGTATTATATAATTTACCCTGATTTATGGACCGGTATTAATAAAAAAATGTTATATTGCTGCTGCAACTCATTACATTGATCACCTATGAATTATGCATAAAATGATTATTGCATTCAGATGTATAGAATATTCTCATAATGCCACTAACATATACATGGTTTTAAAAGATATTATACAAGAAATTGTTCGAAATTTTACTTTTGATAATATTATTGTAAACGAAGTTGTTGTCGAAAAATTTATTAATAATTTGAACTCTATATTTGAAAGTTTATTTTTTCATCAATGTTGTGTATGTCACATTATCAATTTGATTATAAAATTACCTTTAAATAAAATTAGGCAGGCAATCAATTTTATTACTATATCACCAGCAAGAAAACAAACATTTAACAATTTATGTACAGAGTATGCCTTATAAGAGAAATCATTTGTTACTGATGTATCACATAGATGGAACTCTACATATCTTATGTTATACTCGTGTGAAAATTATGATAAAGTTATTTAATATATTATAATGGTAGGCATACATATGAACCCAACATAATTTAGAAGATTGAGGATTGTCTATTGCATTTATCGTGAAGAAATTTTTAAAACCATTTTTCGATACCACAAAGGAATGTAGCGATGTTTATTAGCTTCACTTGTTTTACAAAAATTTTTCTACATTTCACAAACATTTCAAAAACATAGGATTTGCCAATTTTTGTTCACGTAGTTTATTCTATGAAGTTAAAATGTCGTAAATATTGGGAAGAGTTACCCTTTTTATTTTTATTAATTTCGGTGATGAACCCTCGACTTAATTTAACTGGCATAAAAGCTACTATAAAGGAGATTTCAAATTTCATAAATGTAAAATTATCACATGTGCATATAGAATCTATGTTATGTGAAATGTATAACTATTACCTTGAAAAAGGAGGTTAGTGTAGTTCTACTTCCCAAAATTTTTTTCCAAGAAATATTTCAATAAATGTAGATAGTCTATGGAATTATTTAGAGACAAATACTAGTGTTCCCTTATTTAGTTCTAGTTCATTAATATCTAGAGCAATAGATGTCAGTCGTACAAATCTTGAAATTCCTTATGAGTTAGCTAGGTATATATGTGGATGTTCGTAGTATGTTACAATCACAAGAATAACATGAATTTAGTCTTTTATCATGGTAGAGATTCAATGAAAGGCAGTATCCAATTGTATCAAAAATTGCTCGTACTAACACCTCCAGTGTCATGGTAGCATCGGATGCTGCATTGAGTTTAGGTTGTCGAGTTTTATGTGACGAACGATCATATATTAAAAGAAGATATATTGGAGGTTTTAATATATTTGAAGGACTAGTAATGTGCGAAATTATGTCTTCAAGAACAAATTGATAGTATAATGGCCGAAGAGTTGCAGTAAATTCAAGCGTAAGATATTGTAAGTTTTTAAATTGATTAATTTCAAAAAATTCGTAATTTTTAAATTTTTTTTTGTTTCAAGAAAAATTGTACACGAAATATTTTATTCGTGTAAAATTTTAATTTCGCATACAATGATTGTAGTTGGCCCCAAACCCGAATAAATGCTCAGGTTTTAACTTTTATTTAATTTATAGTACGTATAATTTATAAAAATTTTAAATTTTTAAAAAAAATTTAATTTGACACGAAAAAAAACCCTAACCGACTCGGCCCACTAAGGCTCGACCTGAAAGCTCAGGCAGTGCCTCGTTTTTTTTGGCCAAGCTTTTGCTCGGCTGGCTCGGGCTCAAAAAGCTCAGATCTGTTTTTCTTGAGCCGAGCCCGAGCTTTGATTTTCAGCTCGCAGCTCGACTCGACTCGTTGACATAGCTAATTCATAATGGATTAAGGAAATTGATAAATGTGAACCTATAAATACATGAATGTACAAGCTGTAGTTTAATATTAATTTATATGTACATGTATCAATTGCTTCATGTGCATGTGAGATAGAGGGTCATAAAAAAAACGAGGGCTTTTTAATGCCACATTTTATTCATTTCGTAATTAAATAAATATTTAGAAAAACATAACCAAATAAAACATGTTCCAAACCCTAAATAATATGTCCACATAATAATAAAACTAAAGTAAATACTGAAATAAAATCTATAGCCATGTTATAATTTATTAAGTCCAATGAATCCAAGCACAACGACTACAACTCATCGCCTACCATCTAATGACCCGTTCTAACATGAGATAGGTAGGGAAAAATGGTAAGTATATGTGAATACTTAGTAGGACTGAATATTTTGTGCAATCCCGAATAAAAATTTTAAATCATACGTCAAAAATATCATACCGTCAAATCATATCTTTAGAAACTAGTAAAAGCTCAATAAATATCATATATTTAGTTCCAGATGACCATAATATACGTATCATAGCATAAATTTCATTAACTTAATATTTATCAACATTAAGAAATAAATTAAACGGGACAAATCACTTGCGATTAATCCTACATCGTCAAATCAAATAAGTTTTTGGAGAAACAAAACCAAAATCACGTTCCAACTTTATTTTCCTTGTGTTGTCGTGTTTAAAAATTATATTATATGCTGAAAGAAATCTGACTTCTTTCAGCAATCTGACTTCTATCATTTGTGATTTCTTAGACCTTTTCTAGGAAGAAAATCGGTTGCATAAATGGATAATATAGGAAAAGTGTCCCATAGAAAGTGAAAGTCCAAGTTACCCAAAACTTCTATTCAAGTCAAATAAAACATCATGCTTTAACTCAATCTCAACAACCACGTGGCTACCCATACTTTCACATATCAAAAACAAAAGGAATAAAATAATATTTAATGACAACTTCTTTAAACTTTAATAATTTAGGTTTTACTTATTCGAATTAACTTTTTTAAAATCTAAAATAAATAATTAAATACGAGCTATCCACAAGCCCAATATTCATATATTTATCATCGTTCTACAAAAATCTAAATATTTGGCCCAAGTAAAATTGAAAATCTCCAAAAAATTTTTTTCAAAATATAAAATATAACACCTAGAATAATTAATTTTATTTTATTAAATTTTCGGGGCTCCACAAATCCCAAAACAAATATTTAGCCATGTCATATAATTGATAAAAAAAAAAGAGAATATTTATAGCAATACATTATAAATATGGCAAAACAATTGAGAAAAATACAAGGTTATAGATAAAAACCCCCTTTTTGATTGATTTTTGAAGATTGGTCTTGACTTTCCCCAAATATTTCTCCACCTTCCTTGATATATTCTCCTTTGCGCTCTATGTTTTTCCCAAATTGCCAAGAACTTATGGAAAGAAAAAGAGAAAAAAGGGGAGAAAAATTGAAAGAAAAAGTAAGAAAATGAAAAAGTAAGAGGAAGGCCGAAGAATCCCTCGAGGCTACCCCGTTTTTAGCTTTAAAACCTAGAGAAATGGCAACACAAGTACTTGGTTTTGAGAAAAAAGGCAAAATCAGTCGTTGAAAATTAGGCTAGGGTGCGTTCCTAGCTATAACTATGGCGTGCGCCAGGACTGAAACGCTGTCATCAGTAGTTTACTGTAGCCAGTGTTTTTCCCCTTTTGAAGCTAAGTTCTCCATTATTTACATGCTTGGTCCCTAATGTTTTATCTTTTACAATTTTTTCCTCAGATTCTGACTTTCATATGAATCATGCCCTTAAAATTGCAACCTCAGGTACTTCAACTTCTTGATTTGTTCAATTTGGTCCCCAACTTCATATTTTTGTACGATTTCATTCCTTTTTCTTTTCATTTATCTTGTTCTATTTCATTTGGGTGATTTTTATCAATAAAAGCATAAATTACACAATTGTGATTAGAAATCTACTTATTTAATCAATAATAAGTTTAGTTTAAGTGTTAAATAAGTATGCAAAAACACACTTATCATTGAACAACAAGTTTTCCTATATAATTATCTACTTCGGTTGTTCCCCGAAAAACTCCGCTCTAGATGGTTGGGACCTTTCACTATTTCTAAACTCTTCCCACATAGAACGATCGATCTTTATCATGAGGAAAAGAGGAACTTCAAAGTCAACAGGCAAAAGCTAAAACCATACTTGGGATGTGATTTTTCGAAAGAGAAGACGTACATTCTTGTTGCCAACCTGGAATAATCAAGCATAAAAGTCAAGCTAAAGACTTTAAATAAGTAATTGTTGGGAGGCAACTCAATCTTTTTTGCTCTTAAACCATACTTGTGCTCAATACTTTCATTATCCATTTTTTGATTAGATATCATTTTTTGTAGTTTATTTTTTTCCTAAGTCATATTACTCATGGCTCTCAACAAGTTTGAAGGTGAAAAGAGCCAAGCTTTTGAATGTTAGGATTTATGGTGTAGTTTAACATAATTTATAAATTTCAAAGTTTGATATTTACGCTAAAATTACTTATATTCCTTTGCATTTTCTATTGTGTTTTAATGCTTATCATTTAAGTGGCTATAGATGGTTGGGTTGAGTGATTTGTGTAATTATTGAGAGATCATTATGCATTTTAGACCAAAATAATAACAACCAAGCTGTGTGTACAATACAATGTACACACAGAAAACCAACAGAATACAATCATAGGTAGGGCCCGTCATTTTTTTAATATTTTATTCACATGGGGCCCACACCCCATCTGAGATTCTGTTGGTTTTCTGGCAAAACATTTTCTGTACACATGGATTTTTTCAAATAATAAAGGCCCTATGCTCTTGTAGGAGATATGGATACTCCTAATCCTAGGAGATCATTGAGCTATTTTCACAAACTTTTAATGTGATTAATTAGATTTTAATCGATATAAAGATATAGTAGGTTAAACTAAAAAATATGACTAATTTCACTCGAGATGGGTGATTAGTTAAATCTAGAAAAATTGTGTCTAACACTGTAATTAAGTAATTTGCTTTGTGACTTATTATGACATTGACTAGATGACAATTAAGTGAAATTATGAATCCGATCTCGTTAAAATTTCCATCACTTTCATAATTGTTGATTTTTTTTTTAGTTTAATTGAACTTTAAAATTATTTTTTTTTCACTTTAAAACTAAAAATCAAATTGTGTGTGTTTAGTTAAAATTAAAATTGACTATTGGGTAATTAAAAGAAACATTCTTCAAGGGATCGACTCAGACTCATCGTCCACTTAATTACTTGAATGCGACCCGTGCACTTACAATTTGTAAATTTAGTGAACATGTCATGGATCAAGAAGTTCATTAATAAACTTGAAGTAGTTCTTCATATTGTTGATCTCATACCTCTATATTGTGATATCAATTAATTCACTGTGCCAGCAAAAGAACTAATGTCTCATCAATGATTGAAACATATGTTAAGATAATATCATCTCATCAAAGAGATAATACAAAAAAATGAAGTAAAAAAGAATGAATTCTCACAAGTGATAATATTGCAAATCCATTGACAAATAGTGGTTAGAACATAAATATGATCGTCACGTAAACTCTTATGATATTAGATACATAAGTGATTGGCTATGCAAGTGGGAGTTCGTAAGTATTATGACTTACGTCCAATTGATTTTGCATGTAAATACTTCTAATACGATTAATAAATTTTATTTATGACAGATCTATTATTAAAATAAATGACTATATTGATAAATTAAATTAATATAATTTTGATATTCAAGTTTTCGTAATTTATTAATCACAAGAAGTTGTGATTGTGAGAATCTTGTTTAGGTTATTATTAACTTAAGAGTGAGATGAAAGATATGATCGATAATTAAGATTAACACACTTTTCTATATTGTAATTGATCAGATCATATTGAAAAATGAATTATAGTTTCACCGTAAATGAACAAGTTTGATTTTATCATACCACGTGACACTTATATCACACATATTGTCTTGACACATTGTTAGATATTAATATAAGATATGAATGTGAAATAATTAATCTAAGTGAATTAACGATAAATTATAAAAATAATTTATCTTATTTTGATTAGATCAAAATAATAATTCATGTCGTCCGACATCGTGATCTGAAATCTAATGGATCACAGACAAAAGACAAAACTAAAAGAATGAGTTAATTAATTGAGAAGTGTTGGTCATTTATAGAGTTAATTCATTGGATTTATTGACTTATGGATCAAGTTAAATTAAGAGAAAATTACACCCTCACAGGTTTTTAAGATACTATTTTCATAAATCCAAAATCAACTTTAATAATACATAAATTATGTTTTAATTAATAATTTTTATCTAAATCAATCATACACAATTTCAAACCCACATTATTTCATTTTCTCTCTCCCATCTCTCTCTCCTCCTGACCCATTTTCTCTCCCCCCCCCCCNNCACTGTGTGGGATACGCTCAGAGTCGTCGTTTGTGCTGTACGATCAACGACAAAGCACCTAATTTTTGAAATTTAAAACCTCTATCATTAATTTTGAAATGGTGATACTTAAAAACCAGATTTGTTTGTTGTTCCCTTAAATTAATTAGATTAATTAAATGTTGAGAAGGCTTATGTTTAGTGCATGGATCAAGCCCACTTAAACATCTATAAATAAACATTTAGGGTTTGAGTTTTTCACAAGTTGTCCCAATAACAATTGAGATTGTAATTATAACTTAACACGCATTTCATAATATCACAATCTTGTTAGCACAAGAACAAGAAATCATAATCTTTCATTCTTGTTCTCCTGTATAAATTATCATTAGAGGCTGGACATTTGAACAATTGTAGTGTAGATTGATCGTGTTTTACAAAAACATGCAAAGATCTTGATTGTTTGTGATCAAGATTCTCAAAGGAGTTTGAAGAATTTGCTAAAGGTATAATTCTAATTACAGTTTCTATGTAAATAAATGATCCTTAAAAGGAATTGAAATTAATTTTAAATTTCGTTGTGTATCTATAAATAAATTCCCAACACTTCTATCATTTAGTCAATCTTCCCAAATCAGGTTCTAGATTTTTCTTAACAACCCTTTTCACGATTCCGGTATCTATTTGAGATCCTTGAGGTCCTGATCAAGTTAACCATTGGCTAACAACCATGTTAGGTATAAGAATGCGCTCAAATCATAGCTCGAAACCGAACAATTTTATCGAACAACTCACATTTCAAGTTGTTAGAAAATCTTTTGATAGCTTTAATGTTGACATTAGAATTCTCTCATTTTTCTAATGATGTTTATGACAGACGTTGAAATAGGTTTGCTAATATCAATTGAAATTCTAGCTATTGTTTGGAGATGGTCGGGACCCAAGACAAGTGGTGACAGGGAAAAGGTTCCAGCAACTATTCCAATAGTGGATGTTCTCTTTGGTTTATCATGATATTGCACCCGGAGATTAATATTCATTCTCTTCTATCATGTTTTCTCTTTTGCAATGCACAAGTGTAGATCAACTTGGTTTAATAAAAAAATGTGGAACTTCTTCGGGTAGAATTATGATCAACAAATTCCTCTCATTTAGACAAGGCTTCTTCCTCTTGAACTCACTGGTTTTGATGCTCAAACTAGAGTATGAGGTGAAATTGCTATTTGGGATGGGATATTTGAATTTGCCTTCGTTTCTCCTCTTAGACGGATATATTTATAGATTTCCTTAGAGGCTTTGGGTCATTCGAGAAAATGATAAGTGGCATTGTTTAGTGGTGGTCTAATAACTAATTTTCTTATGTATTCACATGTTGCCCGAAGATTTAGAATTCGTACTCTTTGGATTTATCCACATGTATTAAAATAACGGTTTTACTGCCATCAAAGGAGATGGTTCGCCTTGTCTTGCCTTTTTATGAGCATTCTTTGCTTTTAGCTGCCTTCACGTTGAGTAAGTAGGATATACTTATTTTTTGACATCAACAAAGTCCCCGAAACCCAATTTTATTATTCATATTAAATCTTCGACTTGTTTTTTAATTTGAACTACGAACCTACAGATGGCATTCTTTTGAGCACATATCTCTTTGTTTCTTGCGGATGACATGTGTTTGTGTTGAGGTGATGCACCAAGATTATAGCCTTTTTTTGGAGTGTTAATGTGCCTGTTTGTGTATTTCTAGGTTGGTGGCCTACATATGCTCAATGTGCATATAGATCCATTCATTCAGAATTTCGATTAGGTGCCACTTAGTATTCAACGGTTTCGATTGTTTGAGATAGTTTAAAAGGCTTTGATTGTTTTTGGTATGATTCGAGAATTTACGCTTGTCTGTTCGAACCTTATAAATAGGGCATTATTTTTGGGAGTATGGTTATTTATTCTTTCTTGCTGGACTTATTTTCTAGTGATTCTATCTTGCACCTTCTTTCGTTTTTCTTCAATGCCCTTTCTTAGGTATGCGTTCTGCTCATAATTTTGTGTTTTGTAAGCTTTTTGTTAGACGTCTTCTGGACTGAGGGATGATTCTCCTAGTGCTTTTTCTACTTTCGTAGAAGTTTTGTATATCGAGGCGTTACTTATACTACAGTTACTATTCGGGTACTTGCCTTAATCTAGAGCTTCTTAGGCAAAGAGGTAGTTCCCATTCTTGGGCTTGAAGTGCGTGATGAGTATGCAAACCTTTGAGTGAATCTGTAATCCTTAAAGAGGGTGATGATGGGATTTTTGAAGCTTCGAGAATTTTTCCAATCTTACCTAACATGATTTGAGTGAAATTCAGGATGCTTTATCGTTCCTAATAATATAGAAAACCTATGCCCCGAGCAGTTTCAAACTGAGGATCGTCCCTTTCATGATAGTATAGCTATCCATAAACACTCAATGGATATAAGCCTTAGGATTCCTTTCCATCACTTCTTTCACGAGGTTTTTTCTTCTTTGACATGTTGATTCTCTCATTTTATCATTTTTTTGGTTTACTTACTTTGGTATGTTGTTTGTTGTAGGTAAGCAGCAGAACCCCTTCAAGGTCAAGCTTCTATCTTTGGTTTGAGCTCTGAAACTCGCAAAACCGAGAGATTGTTGCATCATTTTAATCTAATTTTTTTAACACTGGTATTCAAATAACTGTGGGTGACTTTATGCACTTTAGGCTTTTCGTTTCTTATATTTGGGCAATTTCTAACTCTTCTTTTTTATCTTGTGATGTGGATTGATTTCAATGCAGTTTCTTATATGACCTCTAAGCACCGAAAAGTTCTAGTACCTTATTCGCTCCAAGATTCGACTTCTAAAGGGCCAAAGGGAGCTAGTGATATTTCTTCACACTCTTCAGAGGAAGCTCGAGGATGTTGAGAAACATAAAACTAAATATGAAGACTAGCGTAAAATTGCTGAGACTTATGCTAATAAGAGGCTATTCTGTTAGTCGATTTGAGATGGCTCTCTAAAGATTTGGAGCGAGGTAAATTGAATCATCCGGCTCATGCTCAAAAGGTTGACCTCGAGGTTTCCAAACTTAAGGAAGAATGCTAGTTGGGAAATGAGCTGGAAAGTTGCGAGGCAAGACTTATTATCCCAGAGTCAAACCTTGTTGAAAGGAATGCCCACGAAGGCAAACTTAATGAAGGTTCCTAGCAAGAATGAGGTAACAAGGTCCTTGATATAATTAGGAGCTTTCATCCTAAATGGAACATGGATTTTTTGGAGGTTCACGAAGATTTTGAAGACACCCTTTCTTCCGAAGTTCCTCCTTTGGCCTCTGAGGTAATGAGTACTCCATCTATTCCTTCTCTGCATATGGTTCATGTGAGAATTGCGTTTCCCCATAACACTATTGGACTAGTGTTATTTGTGTCATTTGCATTATTTGTATTGTCTTGGCCCAGCTGCTTAGGTGTCACTTGCCTATTAGTAGTTGTGGGTTCACATGGATTGTGCTAGTTTGGGTTTATTGTGACCATTGGATGTGTTGGACGGTTGAGATTAATTCTTGTGAGATATTTCCTCTCACCTCTCTTATTTCACTCGTCTCCTCCCATTTTCGAGTGGTCTTCCCTCTCTCTCGTTCGTTTGGCTCTCTCTGTGTTGAGTCTGTGCTCTCTTCTTTTAGGTGATGTCTCTGTGATTGTTCTAGCATTTAGAGGGTAAACAAGTGGGTAATCAGGCTTGCAACATTAGCTGGTTTTAGTCTTGGTTTTACTCTATCTGTGAGGAAGAACAGTGGCTATTGGGAGATCTCTTACGATCAATGACCAATACAGGGTTTCCCCTTGAGTGTTCTCTCTAAACCCTCTCTTTCTGGATGGCAGTGTACGATGATTGGAAGGGATGTTCCTGAGCCTGATTTTCGGCCAAAAAGGGGAAGCAAACTTCTTATATTTTACAAATCCAGTTTCTATGGTTTCCTTCATGCCTTGTTATGCTTTCTGTCGATTATGTTTATATGGTTTGTTATGATAAATGTTGCTTCTGCTATGACTATTGTTGTTCGAACTCCCTACATTTTTCCCAACAAACTGGTATCAGAGCTAATCGACCTAGGGCTTGGCTATGTTCATCCTTTCTAAATCTGTTGTTTGGGTCTAGTGATATATTTGTGTAGACCTTCAAATGTCTAAACAGAAAACATCACTGTTTTGGCATCTTGTTTTCAAATTTCGACACTGACTTTTCTTTGCTTGTTTATTGTGTATGTGTTGGCTGGATTGGGTGATTTGGTGACTTTTGCTGACTTGCTCGATTGAGGAGCTGATGGTTTGTGTTACTGTTTTTAAACAATTGGTTGGTAAGATTGTTCCAAACTCTCCCCTAGGTTAGGTTTGGTATTCTTACTGGTTAATGCATGATTGATTGGTTACCTATTTGTAAATTCTGTTGATTGGATTCTTGTGACTGATTTGTAACTTGGAAGCATATTTACTTGCATTGTATACCTGTGCATTGCCTGAGTTTGGATCACACCTGTACACACATCACACTGAGGCTTCTTAATCGAATTAATTCATTGCCGTGCTTTATTTTTGGTCATTGGTTTTAACTCTGCATTCATACTTTATATTGATCATCTGGAAAAGATTTTTCCAAAACCTTTTCTGTTATGTCCACGAGTACAGGCCACCCTTTTACAGAATCTGAAATGGGTTCGAGGGTCGAATTGTCACAATTCGATTGAAAATGGGGATTACTCGATATGGAAACAGAAGACGAGGGCCATTTTGGTCCAACAGAGAGTTGCTAAAGCTTTCGACGATCCTTCTACCTTTTTTGACTAGTTAAAAGCTAAACCTGTTGAAATTGAAGAAATGAATGAAATTGCTCATAGTTCTATAATTTTGCACTTATCTAATAATGTTGTTAGACAAGTCGATAGTGCTAAAGATGCTAGAACTTTGTGTACTGCATTAGATGCCTTGTTCTTGACTAAAACTTTGCCTAACAAGATATACCTGTTAGAGAAGCTGTTTAGTTTTAAGACGGACTCCGAGAAGGATGTAGAAGGAA
This sequence comes from Fraxinus quadrangulata, assembly GCA_903798255.1. Lineage (NCBI taxonomy): Eukaryota > Viridiplantae > Streptophyta > Magnoliopsida > Lamiales > Oleaceae > Fraxinus > Fraxinus quadrangulata. The sequence continues at coordinate 33,033 of CAIGRB010124131.1, read as the reverse complement.
CATTAAGTGATTATAGCATAATCGTTAAGAGTCTAGCTCACAATGATAAGAAGTTTGAGGATGAAGATTTAGCTGTAATACTGTTAAATTCATTGTCCGAATCTTATAAAGAAATAAAAAATGCCATAAAATATGGTAGGGACACTCTTTCACAGGCTATTGTGGTATATGCGTTAAAATCAAGAGAACTTGAATTAAAAAGAGACAACAAAACTAATTTGAGAGAAAAAAGCCTATTTGTTAGGGGAAGACATCAAAAGAAAGAATTTAACTTCCAGAACAAAAAGGGAAGGGAAAAATCTAAGATAAGATCCAAATCTAAAGACATAAGCAGTAAAAAATGCTATAACTGTGGAAAGTTAGGACACTTCAAGAGAGGCTGCTTTGACTGGAAAAAGAAACAAAAAGACTTGAACAATACTGATGTAAATAATGCTGCCGTTGTTTCTGAATTCGATAACTTACATGTCCTAAATGTGTCTGAGGGAGAATTTGACAAAAATTGGATCCTAGACACAAGGTGCACTTTTCACATGTGCCCTAAAAGGTCTTGGTTCTATAAATATAGAGAGATTGAACCTAGGAAGGTCTATATGGGAGACAACAATTCTCAGAATGTGGTTGGGATTGGTGACATAGCCATCCAGATGTATGATGTGGCTGTCAGACAACTTAGAGAGGTTAGGTATGTCCCTAATTTGAAGAGGAACCTCATTTTCTTAGGTACTCTTGAATATGAAGGATATACCTTTAAATATGGAAATAACGTTCTGAATATTATGAAGGGATCTCTAATAGTTATGAAAGGACCTAAGAGGAATGAACTGTACTATCTTGAGGACAGAACTGAAACAATACCCTATTCTAATCTTCTTACAGTTAGTAAAGACAAAATTGAACTTAAGCATAATAGAATGGGTCATATTGGGTTTAAATGGCTAAAATCTTTAAGTAATCAGAAATTACTTGGAAAAGATGACATTGAAGCTATGGACTTCTGTGAAACTTGTGTTTTGGGTAAGTCCAATAAGGTGAGCTTTGAATCTAGCTCTCATAGAACCAGCAGACCATTGGACTATGTCCATGCTGATCTATGGGGCCCTGAGAAGCATTTCACATTTAGTAGAAGTAAGTACTTCTTGTCATTAGTGGATGATTACTCAAGGAAAGTTTGGATTTATCATTCGAAGGCTAAGTTTGAAACTTTTGGAAAATTCAAAATTTGGCTTAAGTCTGTTGAGAACCAGTTGGACAAGAAACTTAAAACATTAAGAACTGACAATGGGCTTAAATTCTGTAATTTTGAATTTGACAACTTTTGTAAGCAAAAGGGGATAACAAGACACAAAACAGTTAAGTATACGTCTGAACAGAATGGGGTCGCTGAGAGAATGAACAGGACCAAAATGAACAAAGTTAGGTGCATGTTGATTAGCTCTGGCCTTGCCAAAGGTTTTTGGGCTGAAGCTACAAGCACGGCAGCTTATCTGATTAATAGATCACCATCCAACAGTATAGGGTTTAAGACTCCACAGGAGTTGTGGACGGGGGAACCTCCAAATCTAAATCACTTAAGGGTGTTTGGATGTGCTGCATATGTACATCAGTCTGAAGGGAAAGTTGAGCCTAGGGCTATCAAGTGTGTGATGTTAGGGTATCTCGAGGGTGTGAAAGGGTATAGACTATGGGTTTTAAGAGTTCAAGGCATTAAGATTATTAACAGCAGAAATGTAGTTTTTAATGAATTTGAAATGCCATGTCTAAAATAGAAAACTGATGAACCTAACAAATCTAGAACTGAGAAGAATGTTCAGACTGAGGTGAAGTTGACCAAGTTTGATTCAGCTACACCTGGGAATGATGATAATGACCTTACACATCATGAAACTAAAACTGAAACTAAACCTGAAGAGGGATTGGACTTCAAGATAACATTGAACCTGTTGAAGTTGAACACTTTAATGATCGGTCACCTAATCAAGACTACCAGCTTACTAGGGATAGGGCAAGAAGGCAGATTAGGCCTAATCCTAGATATAAATCCCTAAACTTGACTGATTTTACCTTAGTTTCAGGTGAAGCCATTGAACAAATAGAACCTGCCACTTATGAAGAAGCTGTTAATGGAAAATGTTCTGAAAATTGGATAAAAGCTATGTAGGAAGAAATAAAATCTTTGAGTGATAACAAAACCTGGAAACTTATTAAGAAACCTAAATATCAGAAATTAGTTCCATGTAAGTGGATTTATAAGTTAAAGGAACGTTTGAGCCCTAATAATCATGTGAAGTTTAAGACGAGGTTAGCGGCTAAGGGTTATACTTAAAGAGAGGGTGTGGACTATAATGAAATAATTTCACCCATGATTAAGTACAAGACAATTAGATTGATGTTGGCTCTTGTTGTTTAATTCAACTGGGAACTTGAACAACTCGATGTAAAAACTGCTTTTGTACATGTGGAGTTAGAAGATGACATCTTCATGAGTCAACCACAAGGCTTTGTGGCTATAGGCAAATCTGATTATGTTTGCAAGTTAGAAAAATCATTGTACCAGCTGAAATAGAGCCCAAAACAATGGTACAAGAGGTTTGATACTTATGTGGTAAAGATAGGGTTTAAAAGAAGTGAATTTGATATTTGCTTGTACTATAATGACATAAAAAGCGGATGTGAAGTCTACTTGTTGTTTTATGTTGATGATTTGCTTTTGGCTGGACCTAGCTTGTCTCTAATTAATGAACTGAAAGATCTTTTAAAATATGAATTTGACATGAAAGATTTAGGGAATGCTCGAAAGATTCTAGGGATGGTGATAATAAGGGATATGGTTAAAAATAGGTTAACTATCTCTCAAGAAGTTTATTTGAACAAAATAGTAACAAAACATAGAATGAGAGAGAGTAAAATTGTAAATGTGCCTCTTGCTAGGCATATGAATTTTTCACATGCTCATTTGTCTAAATCTGAGTCTGAATTGAAAGAGATGGAAAATGTACCCTATGCCAATGCCATAGGTTCTGTTATGTTTTTATTGACTACCACTAGACCTGATCTTGCATTTTCCATCAGTCTCCTAAGTAGATTTATGTCCAATCCTGGTAAGCCGCATTGGGCTGGTTTGAAATGGCTATTGAGGTATTTGGTTGGGACTTTAAATCTGGGCTTAGTGTATGAGAAAAGATCTGATAAGTTGACTCTTAAAGGCTATGTTGATGCTGACTTTACTGGTGATGAAGATAGTAGGAAATCAACTACAGCATACTTATTTACCCTAGGTGATAACGGCATAACATGAAAATCTCAACTACAGCCTTTGGTGACTCTGACAGTACTGAAGCAGAATATGTTGCCATGACCGAAGTGGTTAAGGAATGTATTCGGTTGAAAGGAATTTTAAAATAATTGAAATTCATACATGATACACCTATTATGTTGACTGATAGTCAAAGTGCATTGTCATTTAGTAAGAACCATGTTTATCATGAGAGATCTAAACATATTGAGGTGAGTATCATTTCATTCGTGAGAAACTGTCTCAAGGTGAAGTCGAAATTGTTAAGATTCATACTGATAGGAATCCCTGTGATATGGGAACAAAAATTCTGCCTATAATAAAATTTAAATTATTCTTATCTTTGTTACATATTGACACGGGTTAATTTTTACTTACAGGTAGTGGGCGATGATTCCATTTGCAAATCTGCAACCGAAAGAGAGAATGTGCTATGAGAACCAAGGTGAAAAATGTGAGAATTGTGTTTCCCATAACACTGTTGGACTAGTGCTATTTGTATCATTTGCATTGTTTGTATTGTCTTGGCCCAACTGCTTAGGTGTCACTTTCCTATTGGTAGTTGTGGGCTCAAATAGATTATGCTGGTTTGGGTTTATTGTGATCGTTGGATGTGTTGGACGGTTGAGATTAATTCTTGGGAGATATTTCCTCTCACATCTCTTATTTCACTCGTCTCCTCCCATTTTCGAGTGGTCTTCCCTCTCTCTCGTTCGTCTGGCTCTCTTTGTGTTGAGTATGTTCTGTATTCTCTTGGGTGATGTCTCTGTTATTGCTCTAGCATTTAGAGGGCAAACAAGTGGGTAATCAGGCCTACAACATTGGCTAGTTTTAGTCTTGGTTTTACTCTATCTGTTAGGAAAATCATTGACTATTGGGAAATCTCTTACGATCGATGACTAATACAGGGTTTCTCTTTGAGTGTTCTCTGTAAACACTCTCTTTCTGAATGGCAGTGTCCGATGATTGGAAGGGTTGTTCCTGAGCCTGATTTTCGGCCAAAAAGGGAAGCAAACTTCTTCTATTTTACAGCTCTAGTTTCTATGGTTTCCTTCATGCCTTGTTATACTTTCTGTCGATTATGTTTATATGGTTTGTTATGATAAATGTTGCTTCTGCTGTGACTATTGTTGTTCGAACTCCCTACATTTTCCCCAACAGTTCACAGGCTATTCTTTCAGATGGGGCTCCTGCTATTGTTGAGCCCGCTAACCCTTCTATTCTTACTTTCCCTCTTCCATCTGAGGTGATTGTCCTTTTATGAGATGATTTTTAAGTCATCCCAAATGATAGGTCTTTTTAGAATTATTTAGCCTCTGGTTGGTTCAAGGTTCTCATTTTTATTTACCTTGCTTCATTGTTGACTTGGTATTAACTTTGTATTTATTCGCCTCATTGTTACTATTTTTTGTTTTTGGCTATGTTTTTTTTTATTTAAGCTTGCATTACTTCATCATTTTAATATGACCATGTTTCGTGTAAATGCATTTAATTTTTGATATAACTTGCAAAGTATCTTTTAATTATATATTCGTTACAAATGAAATATAACAAAGGCTAGCAATTATGACTTTTTTCATAGCTTTTTGGTATACAAAGATTTCGCACACGCTAATAATACTCTTGTCATGACATCATACTTTTGAGTGGGTGGTTTTGGACTCACCCTTTAATATTTGATCCCTAGGATGACATTTATTTCCCATGCTTTGGTGGAATTGACCTTGTCTTTCGTTAAAATTTTATTTGAGGCAAAAAGAATCTTGTCTTTCATTACAATTTCACTTGAGGCGGAAAGACTCTCGCCTTTCATCGTAGTTTCAATTGAGGTAGAAAAAAGGTATCACCTTTCATCCCCTTAATGGGACCTTTTTCAAGTCCATCTTAGATTCAACAAGTCCAATATTTATGCTTCCTCTAGTACTTGCAAAGTGATCTTTACTGGAAAATAGGTTTTTACCTTTCACAGCATCAGATATTTGCTTTCCTAAATAAGAATTTTTAAGGATGTCATTACTTTCTAAAATCTATATGGCATTAATCATTTGGACCCTTGGGGCTACTTTTCTTAAAGAACTAAGATAGCATTGCGCCCAGCCGTTTGGTTGCCTTTAACAGTGGCTATTTCTTTTGGGATTTCAAATTTCATGCACAGGTAGTGAACGGACGTTACTGCTTTTAATAGCTTTAGGGCAAGTCTTCCTAGGACCCCGATTTACACAGACCTACTATCCATGATTTGGAAGTCCATATAACCCTGAATTATAGTTGTCTCTATGCGTAACTCAACTATTAAAGTAATTTGCCCCCTAGGGATCAAGCTGTCACCAGTTAAGCCATATAGGGGTTCGGCCATGGACATCCAAGGATGATCTACCTGCATCTGATCAAAAGTACTTTCAAATAGAATATTCACAGAGCTACTATTATCCACTAACATACGAGCAAAGCCATAGTGAGCTACTATTGCTCGTAGTACCAGTACATCACAATGGGGGATATATGATTCCATATTCATCATCGTTATTAAATGTAATTAAAAGAGATGTAGTTTTAGAATTACCTCAAATCTAGAAATTTTCTAGTGTGAGCTTTTTAGCTGGTCAGGCATAATTTCTTGGGGAGTTCATTGTCTCTCCTGCGACGTAGAGGCCTTTTATTATGGCTCTGCATGTCTTGGCCTTCCTCATTGACCTCATCCTCTAACACTTGGATACAAAGGCTTTCGACTTTCTAAACCTTCATGGAATCTCCCTCGCTGTTTTCACATATTTACCATCTTCAGCATTTCATAGCATTCATTTGTATTGTGGTCCTTGGTACTATGAATTTTGCTGAATTTTATCTTCTGGCCTTCAGGGAATGGATGTACCTCGCCTAAAACATGCGCTTGCACTTTGCTTTTGGGTTCATCAAAATGTAAATATTGTTGCTTCAGCGATCTAGGTGTATATGTCGAAGCTTTTCCCTTGAAAGCTTGGCATTGCTCTATTTTCATTCGATTTTCAATGGTATCCACCATTTGGATTTCAGTCTATATTAGGCTCACCTTTTGATGATACGAGGTTGGGTTTTTGCAAACATCTCGCCAGAAGGAAGTTTCCATTAACAAACCATTCCATAAGGCGTCCCTAGCCTTCTCATCCGAAATGGTCTCCCAGGCGATTAATTCAATGATGAATCATGCGAAATAACTTATAGGCGATTCACTTTCCTCCCGCCTCATAACGTTCAACCTTGTAGCGATGCTTGTCCCATGTTGTTCCCCATAAACGTACCTAGGAACGCCTGCTTTAATTGTGGCCAACTTCTGATTGAAGCTAATGATAGTTTGCTGTACAATCATTTAGTGAGGGGCTCATCTACGTCATGTATTCGAAGAGATGGTACAATGGATCACATTTACCACTGTACTTCTCCATCACATTGCGGATAAATTTACCCGAAATTGTCTCTTCTTTGATTTCTCTTGAAAATGGCAGATGTTCATTATCATCATCCAACTGGAATGATCTCGTCGGTCTTTCTTCATATTCCTCGTACAGAATGTTGTATGAAGAATTGATCCAACGTTCTGCTCTTCGACCCTCCTGACGATATCATTGGCCATATTTCATATCATGAGAATTCTCCTCATCTCATCATTTCCAACGTAGGTTTGTTCACTCGCCTCTCCTTCATTTTCCTCTCTGGTACGCTGTTGTAGGTTTTCGACACTTTTATTTTGCAGCTGCTATCACGGAAGAAATTGGTGATGGGTTGCACTTCGTTTTCTCCAGATTCACCTAGCAGACTTGCCGCCTTTAGAATTTCAAACTTAACTCGCAGAGATGCATTCTTTGCCATTAATTCCTTGAGGCTTTTTGTCATTTCCTGTAGAGTTTTTGCCGTGGATATTTTCTTCAGTAAGCGACGATGCTGAGCGTAGAAAATGTAGGTTTGCAGCCCAGCCGACATTTCCTTCCGCTGCCGCTTGGGGTTGGCATCATTATTTATCGGCTCCTCTACTCCTACTTCCAGCACTTTGACATCTTTCGAATTTACTTTCTAGCTCATTTTTGCTAATTTTCACGTTAAATGGATGAATTTGTGGTTTTCTTTGCTCAGGATGTAACGACCCAAATTTTATATATTCAAGTCGCTATCAAAACTTCTTTAAAAATTTAACGTGAAAAATAACTAATTATAAATTTATGTAAAGATGGTTTACTCAAATAAAATTAAATATTCTTTATTTATAAAAACAAAAGAATAAAGTTCATATCTTATTCCAATGCGTTTGGAAAGATCAAATAAAACTCACTCTACTATTTAAAAATTTGGGACTTAAATTAGCACACGTATAATAATTATCATTTGATTAAAACATCCGCAAACAGTATCATCAATATATTTTGTATAAAGCATAGTTAATGAAAATAAGTTATTAAATATCTTTATACATTAATTAACGTGGTTAAAGCACCCTCTAAATCACTACGAACAGATTGACTTCAATTGATAGCACGAATCCCATAGACCATATTTATTTGTTTTACCACACTGTCAACATCATAGTAATTAGGAGAGAGTTTACAATAAAGTCAACTCCCTATTTCATGTAATCCATTTTTGCGACCCTCCACTAGGACCTATTCACGTAGAAAATTCATGCATTTTGTGTTTTTATTTTTACGTATCATAATGCAGATAGATTTTCGGTCCCACTAACATAAAATAACACTTAAAAGAATACATAATCAAATAAATCATGTTATTTATCCCGAAATAAAAAGACGTAATAATAAAATCAAAGTAATTGATAAAATTAAAATCTATAGTCATGTTACATCGAATTTAACTTATTGAGTGCAATGAATCCTAGCACAATGATAGCACATCATCGCCTGTCGACTACTAATGACCCGTTCTAACCTGTGAGAAGTAGGAAAAATGGTGAGTATATGAGAGTACTCAGTAGAAAAACGAATAATTGTGCAATTTCGAATAAATGTATTAAATCATGCGTTAAAATATCATATTGTCATATCATATCTTTAAAAAATCGGTAAGAGCTCATGATATATCATATATTTAGTATCGGATTGTCATTTCATATCATATCATATCATTGCATATCTTTCATTTGCATAATATTTATCAATATGAAGAAATAAATTAAATAGAACAAACCACTTGTACCTTGTAATCTTACCTCATTAGATCAAATTAACTTCTGAAATACAAGACCAAAATCACGTTCCACCTAATTCTTTCTGCTTGCCTGTCGTGAAAATACATCCGTATATATATGCTAGGTAATTATGAGAATTGTTAGGTGTTTAAAATGGGTAGAAGACTTCTAATATAATATGTATAGGAAGTCATGACCTCAAAGAAATTGATTACACTTTTGAGGAATAAAATCTTGAGTAGCATGTATGTTGCAACAAAATTCTGTTGAAAGATATCCTACATCTTTATAGTGAAGGGACTCTTGGCATTTTATACATTCATAAGTCTAATCAAAAGAATTTAAATAATATAAAATGATAATAAATCTCAAAAACTCCTACACGTGGCTCCATAAGTTTTTAAAACATAAAATTTACTTTAAATCAAAACCAATTAATATCAACTTATTTATATTACAATATCTTGGATCCAACTTATCCAATTTAACTTTTTTCTCGAAATAAAATAGATGATTAAATATGAGCCATCGAACGAGCCCAATATTAACTTATCATCGCTCCATCAAAATATAAATATTTGGCCCAATCAAAATTGAATTAATATATATATCACTTTAATCCTCCAATTTTTTTTTTTCAAAATATAAAATATAACATCTAAAATAATTAAATTCTATTCTATGAAATTTTCGGGACTTTACACAGGATTTCCCATAGATAGCGCTAATTCGTTGACAATAAAATTGTGATCTGCAGTTTTTTCTCATCTAACCAGATCTTTTTTCTCCTAAACTCACTTAGGGATAACAAAAAAACTCGTTGGCTCGGGCAGCTCGGGCTTGGCTCGAAAAAAGCCCGAGTCGAGCCCGACTCGGGCTCGGGCTTGGGCTCGGGCTTGATTGCACCGAGCTGAGGCTCGGGTCGAGCCTTATTTTTTTTTTACCGGGCTTTGCTCAGCTCGGTTCGGCTCGAGCCCAAAAAAGCTCGAGCAGAGCCCGAGCTTTTTTTTTTTTGGGCTTGACTCGTTGACATAGCTAAATGTATACTAGTGTTCCCTCATTTATAACATATATAAACTGTACAAATTTTAAATTCTTTAACTAAAAAATGTAGATTACTCCCAAAAAAAAAAAACGAGTCGGCCCGGGCTCGGCTCGGCTCGGCTCTGCTAGGCCCCCTAAGGCTCGGGCCAGCCTTATTTTTTTGGCCGGGCTTTGCTCGGCTCGGCTCGAGCCCAAAAAGGTTCGGTCCAAAAAAGCTCGAGCCAAGCCCGAGCTTTTTTTTTCGACTCGACTCGGCTTGTTGACATAGCTAAACTCACTAATTTTGATACTTAAACTGGAGCAAGAGGTAAAAATGGTTATTTGAGAGGGAGAAATTATATTTTGCCTACATTTCTCCACATAGGCGGGATACTTATAGATTTCCATCAAGGGTTATGAGTCATTCTAGAATATGAAGGGTGGCAATAATTTAAGGCTGGTCTGATAACTAATTCTGTTATGTATTCATGTGTTACCCGATAGTTTACAATTCATGTTTTTTGGATTCCACATGTATTAAAATAACGATTTTTCCTGCCATCGAGGGGATGGTTCGCCTTGCCTCTTTTGCGAGCATTCTTTGCTTTAGCTGCCTTCGCGTTTTAAGGCTTCGCCTAGGGAGTTCAGTTCGCAGGATAGAATGACATCAACATGGTTCAACCACATTGGATCTTCTTGCAGTTCTATGTGCCTATTTGGAGGTGATCTTAGGTTAAGAAGGATTTTAGTTTTACTTGGTGGTGTTGTGCCAATGGCGGCATTGCTTGTTTGGAATGCAATAGCACTTGGCCTCTCAAGCAAAGCATATGTAAGTTGCTGATAATGTGGAATTGTTTATGAGGTAGTTCATTTTCACTTATAAATTGTTCTTTAATCGGGAAAAGTCTGGCTAATCGATTACTGCTCGTTAATATTTCTAGTTGTGGATCTTTCTCGTGTCTAGTGCTGACATGGGATTTGTTGTTGTGGCTGAAGTTTGGCGTATCACTGAAAGACCATATTTATCATTGTTATAATTTATTTTTCATATCAGCTTGCATCTTGTTCTTATGTAGTGTGAGGAGTGGACTTTCATTCATGATGGAGGCCTTATCATTGTTATAATTTATTTATTGGCATGTTTTGGGTTTCTCCGGGTTCTTTGAAGAGCAACTCAATAACTTGTTCTTCGTCCCCCATTGACCCAACTTTTAGAGGTACCTAATACTAGTTCTGAATTTATAGCGAATATTAGCATCTTATGTATACCGACATATACACCCTAATCTATGGCGTATTACTCTAGCAGAAATAAAACTCACTCAGTTATTGGTGGAGAAGAAACAAGACAAGCTTAACAGCAACATAAATGGTCATTGCTCCAGCTCTTTTTGTATCAACAATTAATAACAGTACCGGGTGCATTTCAGCAGCCATAAATATTGCTGTAAGTTGAATTACTTCTTTTTTTGGGAGTTTAAAAGGATACTAAAGTTAGTTTTGGAACATGGAGGCTATTGCACGACAATGCCATATAGAGTTCTTCCCCCTGCCATATGTATAAGTGTTATGCCCTAGGTTTAATCAACTTTAGATATAAGCACTTTTAATATATAATTGATGCATACGTCAAGAACTATTATTTAATTGAATTAATGTTCAAATAAATTAAATAATAAAATCCGTATATTTAAACCTTGGTAATTTATTAATCACAAGGAGTTGTGATTGTGAGATACAAATTACATATGGCAGAATTTTAAATTATCCGTGATCGTAAGTAATAACGAGATACAGATATCGTTATTACGGATAAACCATTACGTGTGACATTTTCTACTTGTGAAATAAGTACCTGATCTTACAAGTTAAAGTATGATGACACTTAAATGAACACATAAATGTTTTGTTATAGAACAAAATATTGGAGACCCACTAGGGAGATTTCACATGCATAACTATTTGAATATCAGTGATTAATCTCTAATGTTACATAGTAGAATTGGTCATTCAACTTGAGGTTATCATAGTGCCTTATGTGAGGACAGTCATACTTTGGTAATGTTGGATGTTGTTTCGCCAATGATTGCTAATACGGAATCGTTCGGGTGTCAAGAATCGTATGAATGTTGTGAATTATCAATAGAGGATTCGTCACTCTTAAATAGTAAGAGATTATGATCTACATTTCATTCAATTAAGTTAATAAAAAATCCTTGGTCAATGTGTACTCAAAAGTCGAAAAAGAGTTTTCAATTTATATTGACTTAATAGTACGATGAAAGATATGGTCAATAATTGAGATTGACACACATCCATATTTTATAGTTGATCTGATTCTATTGACGAAAGAATTATAATTTCATGGTAAACGAAAAATTTTGATTTTGTAATACCACGTCACATTTCCCATCACGTGTACTATTTTGACACATTTATAGATGTCAATATGGGACAACGTATGTGAATTGATGATAAATTAAAAAGGGATATTTTAATTTAATGATTTTGATTAAATCAAAATAATAATTCACATAGTTATGCATCGTGAGCGAGAACTTGATGGGTTACATACAAAAAGAGAACTTGAAGAATGAGATTCACCAATTAATTAATTAACAAGTGTTAGATAATTAATTAATTGGGTTGCTTGTTATAATCTCGAATTAATTAATTGGATTAATTGATTTATGTACCAAATTTAATTAATTTAATATTAGACCGGGTTAAGTTTAAGAGACGAGTCAAGTCCACTTGAACTTAAATTAATAAGCCATTAGGATTTCAGAAAAATAGAACAAAACACAATTCATATTTTTTGTTAGCACAAGAAAAGAGACTCTAATTCTCTCATTCTTGCTCCCCGTGTTGATTTTCATTGGAGGCGGACAGTTGGATAACTGTGGATTGCAGATCGTGGTTGTTCGTGTTTCAAGATCAACAAAGGAGTTTGCAGAATTTACAAAATATATAATTTCTATCACAGTTGCTTTCTAAACACAAAGAAAATCTTTGGTAGGAATTGAAATTTGTTTTATTTTCTACTGTGCATGTTCAATAAATTAAACAACATTAGTAGCAAAGCTTACTTTGTACTTGTTAGAAATTGTTTCGCATTATATAACAATCAAAAGTTGATTGTTGTTCTTTCACTTGTTTCTAGCATTTTAAAAATAAAATAAAAGATTTGAATGTCAAGGCGGCGGAGGCAACAAGCGGTAGTGGCCGCAACCAGCTATGGTGGCGAACCTCACCGCCCCGTGCACGTAGCGTGCTACCACGTACAAGGCAACACGCTCAGTGTGCTACCACGGGGCGGAAGCAACAACGACAACCGTTGCTGATGCATCGGTGCTTGCAGCAGCGCGAAGCACGGTTACTACGAGCGGAAGGATGCAACCATTGTCAAACCCCCGTCCAGTAAGAAGCGGTGCCGACAATATAGAGGGTGGAATATTTACAGTTTTTAGTTGGCATGTTTTGGAGATGGGGGCCTCTTATGCAATTTATGAAATTGCAGGGATGAGGGGTCAAACTGCTTAAATAAAGGACACATAATGCGATTTTTGAAATTGAGGGTCTCTTCTTGCAATTACAATTCAAGGGGTCAATGTGTAATTTAAAATGAATGGCTGTTATGCAATTTCAAAAATTGAAGTAGCCTGTTTATAATTTCAATGGGTCAAAATGCAATCTTGAAAAGGATTTTAAAATTGATTTTGAAAAGGGTTTGATCTATATTTTCAACTTTGACCCGTTTAAAATTATATTTAAAATTGATGACTTTTATATTTTCATTAAAATTGAATTTTAATTTAAATATTGAACTTTGACCCTAAATTGAATTTTATTTTATTTAGGAGTTTTATCCTAACTAAAATGTTAATTCCATTGCAATTAGAGTTGGAGTGTAATTTAATATTTAATTAAAATTGCGTTTTAATTAATCATCCACCCGAATATATTTTTGAAATTAGAGTTGAACTTTAATTTGACATTTAATTAGAATTAGAATTTAATTAATTTTTTTCACCTGAAAACTTTGAAATTAGAGTTGGACTCTAATTTGGTATTTAATTAAAATTTGATTTTAATTAAATAAGTTCGCTATAATATCTTGGAATTAGAGTTGAACTCTAATTTTTGTATTTAAATAAATTTAGATTTTGATTAAATTCGACTGCCTTATGTTTTGAAATTAGAGTTGGACTCTAATTTGATATTTAAATAGAATTTGATTTTAATTAAATTTCCAACCCTAAAATTTCGAAATTAGAGTTTGACTCTAATTTGATATTTGAATTAAAATTTGATTTTAATCAAATAAATCCGTCATATAATTGTGGAATTAAAGCTGGACTCTACTAATTCAATAATTAAAATTTGTTTTTAAACAAATAAACCCGCTAATTAAATTAATTAACTTGGTCAATTAATTATTTAATTTTTCCGATCAATTTGTTTAAATTAGTTTAGACTACCTTAATTGCTAGAAACTTGAAATGTGTTTGTGTATAATATTAGATATTATATAGAAAAAAATTTATATTATGAATGCTTTATTAGTGGATGGTTATTGACTCGACCGTATGGATGTGTTGAATGGTTAGATTTATTCTTGTTGTTTTACGAGCATGCAAGCTCTTATTTCTTTTAGATCTGTGAGTCCGTTGTAATTTTATGGGCCTGCGTGTCCAATTATTTAGACATGCGTGCCAACTAGTGTCGGATATATGTTGCGGCTAGACTAATTGAAAAAACAAAAAGAGGAGGAGACCACATAGATGGAGCATTGTTATGTCCCTTAAGAATTGACCAACTAGTCTTCTTTAGAACTCGGGAAGACTAGATAGTAAAGTCCATAGTCAACCACTCTATTTTATGTATGTTTATTTGCATGCTAAATGTATAATAAAATATATATAATTATTACGATGAGACCTTTGCATGCAAAACCCTCGTTAAAAGTATTAAGTCAATTTGATATTTGTCTTCCATCATTATAGTGAAAAACGAGAGTTCTAAATCGATCTCNATGAGACATTTGCATGCAAAACCCCCCGTTAAGATATTAAGTCATATTTGACACTTTGAAATATTAGATATTTCTGAATGATGGATGACTTAACTAAAATTTATATTTTTTTGAGTACACTCAATATGATAAATTTTAGAGGCGCATTAAGTTAACACATAAGATGTGTGAAGACAAAGAGTTGCCACAAAGAGTTGCCGCTTAATGATCTCGAAATTGTATGGAGATACAACTGATAATAGTATCTACCCAAATGTTTTATTAGGACTTGTTGAGTACATTCAAGGTTTTAATATAACAAATAGGATCTCATCCCAATGTGAGTCAAGTATCGGTTTCATAAATTTATGTGAGAAGATCATAGATTTGAGTTAAACAGTGGGAGCATAATTAATTTAATAAAAGATCATATTAAATTAATTGATATATTTTATATATTATTCTTTTACTTTTCATCATTTACATTTATTGAATCATGAGTAATCACATATATTTGAGAGATATACTGAATGCTAACAACCAAATCAATTTTTTTATTGGTACCGTAATCTGAGAATTGTTCTCGGGTATGAGAAAATTGGTTATGTCCTTGAGTAACTATTTCCACAGACACCTACTGATGACTCGACAAAGGAAGAGGTGGTTGCTATAATAAACACATTGATGACAATAGTACTCCAACATGTGTGATGGTTGCGACTATGTTACTCAAGTTACAAAAACAACATGAGAGTATAGATGCTAACACATGATTTTTCATCTCAAAGTGTTAATGATGAAAAATCACGTGTGGAAAGATTTGAGATTTTCTAGCAACTATACCAGTGCATAATAGCAGAAGAATATTCGATTAGTGCTCATGTACTAAAGATGTTGACTATATTGAGAAGCTGTCTCAATTCAGTCCTAAACCATGAACTAAGTATAGACTTGGTTTTGCAATCTGTGTTAGGAAGTTATTTATAGCTAATTATGAATTTAACATGAATAAACTCGAATGCGTAACATTGAGTTATTTTAAGATGCTTCAGAATGTTAAACCCAATATCTAAGTTTGTAGTGGGAAAATCTTAGTCATAGATTCCTCCAGGGAAGTCTAAAGAGGAAAACAACCAAGATGGCTAAGATAGTCAAAACGAATAAGGACAATTCCAAATCTAATTACCCTTATTGTTATTATTTTTGAGTAATCCATTGGAAAATAATCTACTAGGCTTATGTCTAATTCATTAGCTTCTTGGGTATTAGATATCAGATATGTATCTCATATTTGTATAAATATGTAGAAACTAAATAAAAGTAAATCACTACAGAAGGGAGAAGTTGACCCGCACATTGAAAATGAGCAAAGATTGTTGCATTGTCTGTAGAAGCATACTTATTGTCATTGCTTTTAGGCTTAATATTAGAATTAGAGAAATGCTACTTTGTACCCACCATTATGCATTGAATAAATTTTATATTTGGACATGAATTATTTTAATGTTAGGGACAATTGTTGTTCCTTCTTTATCTTGATAAGATTTTAAGGGTTATGGTAAATTACAAAATGATATTTAAATTTTAAATACCGAGTATAGAAATTAAAAGACATAAAAATGATAATTTGAATATCACCTATATCTGGCATTGCAGACATGATCACATAAATGAAAATGTAATTCCAAGAATTACATGAGATGTATATCTTGGTCAAATGATTTTGAATCACTTGACAAATGTGAATCATTTATAATACGCACAATAATCAAATCCCCTTTTACTTGAAAAGGTAAAAGATCTACACAATTAATGAGATTAATACATATTAATGTATGTGGACCCATATCAATTAATGCCACATAAAGTTTCTCTTATCTCATCACATTTATAAACGACTATTTTAGAAATGATCAGGTATATTTGATGAAATTCAATCATGAAACTTTTGAAATGTTCAAAAGATTCAAGCTAGAAATAGAGAAATAAACAGGTGAATGTATTCTCACACTAAGACTTGATCAATGTAAAGAATATTTAAAAGAGGGAATTTTATATTATCTAAAGAGAATGAGATTCTCTCATAGTGGATTCTTTTACATACAATGGTGTATATGAAAGGAGGAATCGTATACTATTAGATATAGTGCAATTAATAACAAGTCATACAAACCTTCCAAAATCATTTTGAGGTCATGCACTGATTGCCATGTGCTACGCACTAAATCCTGTCTCATCTAAATAGACGAAATTCCATACGAGTTATTGAAAGACAGAAGGTCCAACTTGTCTTATATGAAAGTTTAGGATTGTTATGCTTATGTGAAGCGCACTGAATCGGATGAGCTTGAGACTAAATTTTATAAATACATATTTGTGGGATATCCAAAAGAGATGTCAATTCTATAATCCTATTGAGAAGAAAGTCTTCATCTCACGACATACCGTCTTCCTAGAGAAAGAGTTTGAAGAGGACGATGGAACTAAAATAGAACTTGAATGAGTTCAAGAGTCCACAGGTATAGTCGACCAAATAGATGAACCTGAGTCTGATCCTACGTCTACTGAGGGACATACTCTTGATCAAGAAGTAGATACTTCTGAGAACACGTCAGTTTCGTGTAAATCTTGTAGGATCATTCGACCTTCTGGAAGGTAAGAATCCATGTTTATTAATCAGGTATTACTAATTGAGGATGATGAACCTACTAATTATGCATAAGCAAAGTCAAGCATTGACTCGAAAAGATGGCAGGAGGTTAGGAAATCCGATATGAACTTAATGTATGTAAATAAGGTTTGGACCTTGGTCGACCTGCCTAATGGATTAAAATCCATAGGTTGTAAAAGAGTTTACAAGAAAAAGGTAGACGTAGATGTAAATATCCATATATACACAGTAAGACTAGTAGCAAAAGGTTATAAACAAAGATGATGTGTCAACTTTAATGAAACTTTTTTGTCTGTAGTCAAGCTGAAGTCTATTCGAATTTTGCTTGCAATAGCTGCATATCACATTATGAAATATGTGAAATTGATGTCAAAACTATTTTCCTTAACGGGAACTTGCAAAAGGAAATATATACGACACAATCCAAAGACTCGATGTCAGGAATAGCCAAGAGATCTCCATCAATGTTCTTCGCGAGCTCTGCTTCACCTGAAGTATCTTATTGCTTCCCATATCAAATTGCAGCTAACATTTCTTTATTCTGCAATTTGTAGCAATCCTTTTTCTTGTGCCCTTTTTTTTTCTTGGAGTAGTTACAAATTTGATTGCTGAATTTAGATTTCGATCTACCCCTTCCAGAACCACCATGAGCAACCAGCCTTTCTCCATCTCTGGCCTCAAAAGCTAGATGCTTCATATTCTCTTTTGAATACAAAACATTATACACCTCCTTCATGGTGAGAGTATCATGACCATACAAGATCGTGTCTCTAAATGAAAAAAATAAAATGGGCAACGAATAAATAAGATCAATGCCAAATCATCTTCATCATACTCTACTTCCAAAGTTTCCAAATTAGGGACAATCTCTTTAAATACAGCCCGATGATCTTCCAATGATCCTCCATCTGCCATTCGATAAGAGTATAAACGCCGTTTGAGGTTCAACTTGCTTGTTAGACTTTTAGTCTTGCACAATTGCTTCAACTTTAACCATAGAGCAGCTGCTAAAACCTTTTTCAAAATATCCTGAAGAATGGTATTTGATAGATGAAGATGAATATGAGAAACTGCCTTCTTATCCTTCTGTAATTTTTCCTTTGCGGTTAAAATTGTGGACATCTTTTCAATTCCCAACAACGCATTATCCAAATCCCGATGTGCGAGTACCACATGCATCTTAACTTTTCATAGTGAAAATCTAGTGCTCTGATCCAAAAGTGGAATGTCATACTTCATGGAAGCCGTCACGAACAAAAAACCTCGACCAAATCAAACCCAGCGATTTTGTGGAACTGCTAAATCTAGGCTCTGATACCACTTGTTGAGAAACAAACAAAATACCAAAATGGCTCTGATCTACTTGTTATGAAACAACTAAAATATCTCTTTTTAGAAGAAATACTAATATGCCCAGATCGCTGTTAGCAATGTTATGTATTATTTGAATATCACTTGATGGAACCAATCATTGGAATGAATTGATAAAGTTATATGGCAAATAACGAAGAATTAAAAAAAGAACAAAAGAATGAAAGAAGACAAAAATATGACAGATGAATTAAGACTTTTTATTAACTCAAGAATAATGGAGAATAGAGAAAATTACAATGAATCATATAATTCTAGTAATTTGTTTTCTCACATTTATTCTCATATTATAAAATTGTATAAAAGAACCTAATATTTATAGAAAACATGTAGGAGATGTCCAAACCCTCCTAGTAAAGTTGTTGATGAAATATGATACCAAAAAATCGAGTTCAAAACAAATTCCAACTCACAATGAATTTTCAAAATAAAACTTCAACTTGACATAGAACTTGATAAGTGCTTTTTACACACTTATATATGTCACAAAACATGGATTATTGTGGAAAATAAATGTGAATATGGCTTAATTATGTGTAATTTATGTTTTGTAAGCTAAAAAGGATGAACGTGGGGAAAATTCGAAAAAACAAGCGAAAATGGCTAAAAAGAAGTAAAATCAAAGCTTGAGGACTCAAGTGTAAATAATGAAAAGTTGTGTCGATCTCACGATGAAGATTTGAGAGATTTAGGCATCAATTGGATGAGAAAATAAGTGAAATGAATGAAACATAGTCGAAGTACTATCACATATCAACTTACAGCCGAAAAAGTTATGCTTTGGATTTTCAGTCTCCATTTGAGACTCATTTTTGACATAGGAAATGTTCAAATTTCAAAAAAAAATCAGATGATTTGTAGCCCTTTGAATTAGCTTTCCAATACATTTTGAATTACCTCAATTGGATATAGAGAGAGAAATATACGATAAAAATACTGAAAATTGTCCAACGGAAAACATTTACAACTATGCGGTTGCATAGTTTAAAATCCTATGCGACCCCATAGAAGGTTTCAGGGAATTTGAGGGGAAAACTTACTGTTCTATGCAACCGCATTCAACATAATTATGCGGCGGTAAAGTGTTTTCTAGGCATGAATTTCTGATTTCCTATTTTGATTGAAATATCTATGGAAACAAACATTGTGAGAATATTTTATCAAAGTTTTGAGAGAGAAAAGAGGCAAGAACGTGAATATCAACTCCAAGAATACAAAAATTCAATTGAAGATTAATCGAAGTGATGACGTTCTTCATCTATTTTTCTAATTTTCTTTTTTTACCATGCTAGACTAGATTTATTTGTGCTAGGAGAACAATAAACTTTGTAATATGATTTTTAATTCTTAGTTTTACATTCTTGATATTAAAAACACGTTTTGAATATTTAAATGATTTATATGATCTTATTTTCTCCATAATTATAGTGTACGATAATTGTGTGAGTTTGGTGATTTGTTTCATGCATTCGAGAGAATGAAAATAAATTGGACATATATACCGCTATGCTTTAAGTAAATATTTAAGTGTTCATAAAAAGTCATGCATTTTTGTATGTCCCCATTCATCATAGAAATATAGTTGGGTCATATCTGAGAATATGTTTAACATTGCTCGAGAGAGATTGTTGAATAATTTAGGAACATTGATTTGTCAATATTGCAATCGTGTGTCAAGGTATAGAATTAGGGTTTAAAAAGATTATTACCTAGGGATTTGTAATCCTAGTACACTCATCACATATTAAAAAACACTTCAATTTACATTCATCGCTAATTTGCATTTAGTTAATTCATTCATTCATACTTGTATATTTATCATTAATTCAGTTATAATTTCATCAAAGCAAACATTCTCTTTTATTTGTTTCGGTTAAGGTCACGATAATTAGAATTAGAATTAATCAATCCCTATGGGAACGATATTCGGACTCAAAATGTCCATTTTATTACTTGTCAACGAACCGTATACTTGCGATGATTTTTATCCAATACATATTTTCGTAAACAGGACTCCAATAGCATTTCAAACTGAATTCTTCTTAACGTGCACTTCAATTAGAATTCTTCAATTATCTTAACAAAGAATTCTGGCCATTCCCAAATTCTAACAAAAATGTTATCGATTACCACCACAGAAAGAACCATGCCCGATTGATCCATAACAAGTTGAAGCGGCCTACATATTGACTCGACATACAATTTTTATCAAATGACCAAACCGATTTCCAGACGGATTTTACAATTTTTCCCGTCTGATCGACTGGCTAGTGACTTCATCTAAATGCTTATACCTTCTGACCACCTTATTTCTAGTAACATGTTTTTCGTTCCCACCATTTGTTATCTCCTCCGATCTTGTCCTCCTCAACCTCCGCGAAATTTTATCATTGTCTGTCGTAATCCTCTTTCTTGCTCCTGATAGAGGCGATAAATCCAAGGACTTCTGTTTCTTGATAATGATTCTGGTTTTTTCTCCATTTTTATCCTCCGGACTCTTCTTTTTCTTGTTTTTCACATAATCTTTGCCTTTGATTTTGATCGATCCGGAAGAATTCCAAGTCTTTTGTTCTTTCCCTCCTGCTGTTTCATCCTTTTGACTCAGGCACCAATTGCAGATGCCATAAGAATCAGCATCTGGATATATATTGCTACAATATCTGCAAGATTCATATGATTGTGAAGAAATATTTATATACTCAGACTTCAAATTTATTTCAAATAACACATCCAAGCAATGGTTCGACCAAAAAAATAATATTTTCTTTTTTTATAAAACTTGCCTGTGTTGTGATCTGAACTGACATCCTTTGCAACGGAAGAGCTCTGAAGAAAAACCAAAATCTCCACACATACAGCACTCAGTATCTCCTCTTCTTCCTGCCATGCATCATCATACAGGAAAACCTGTAAAACTTTAGTGTTTCGAAAAATGGGTTGGCCGCCCAATCTTCTTCTACACAATAATTTTTTTTTTTTGTCAAATTAGATGTAGAGTGTTTTTTTTTTTTTATTGGGGAGATTGAGAAGGTATCATGTTTCTTATTCATAGTCCCATTCCGTGTGGGACAAGTTAGAAAAAATGGCGCTACCATTAGTTGACAGAAAAGCATTATGGGGGCTCACCACTAATTGTTTATTTTGGTGCTGTCCAGTATTTGATAAGGGGGTCATTTTCATTAATAAAGTTGAATAGACACGTTAACAAATTAGAAGATATATACGTGTGAGTAGTTGGACTAAGAATTAAAAAAAAAGTAACATTATTTCGCACCAACGATATTAAAATATCAGTGTAGATAAACTAATATAATATTGAAGTATAATTAAACGAGTAACTTAATTTCATCTTTCATTAAGCATATCAAATAACATCATTTAAATTAATTGTATAGTATCAATGTTGTTAAATATCATTATTCTAAAAACAAGGTGTGAAAATATTCCACATTGAATCCTTAGATTCAATACATCATGTACGTTCCATTTTAATTCTTAGATTAATTAATACGTATGGCCCTTTGTTCACTTAATATTTTTTATGCATTTAATAATACTAGCCACATGTCAACGTGCGATGTACATCATTGTTGAATATTTTTAAAAGTTTTGTAAATCGATGCAAATGAAGAATTAACAAACAAAAAGAGAGGACAAAATTGGTAGTTTTGAAAGAAATTACCTCGCAAACGAAAAAAAAAATATGAAATGCCAATCCCTCCTAAATATATGTAAATTTTAGATTACGTGCATGCACAAAAATACACATGCATTGAATACTAAATTTCTTTTTTGCTCTCATTTTTTTGATTTTTTTTTTTCAAATCACACATTTATGAGATTCACAAATTTTATCAACTTTTCAATCACAGATTTCATCAACATCTATAAAAAAAATTTACTAAAAAAATTGAATGCGTCAAATATGATCTGGTATAATAATTTTGAAGCTTTTCACGAGGTATGCATACAATCCCAAAATGTGAAGCAAAATGACAGGTTATCTATTTATTTTCGTAATTTTGTGTTTTTTTTTATTTGATTAAGTAGGTAATTTTGTTCTAGAACGAACAAATATTCAAGTTTGGGAGTAAACGATAAGTGTAATTTGTATACTTATTTAGAATGTCGACTCGATGTTGAATGCCTTCCGGTGAAGAGGAATGAAAAATTGGCGAAAGGACATGATTTGAGCATTATTTAGAATAAGGGGACCAAAATGATTTGATTGGAAGATAAAGGGCTTTAATTTCAACTAGGAGAGATTTGAACTGAAGAGAAATGAAATCAAGGTCAAAATGCAACAGGTAAGAAAGTAAACCTTGTGATTGCAAGGGCTAATCCTCTACGTTCGCAACGGTGTTCGAGGCTAAAGCAGAACATAAATTCAAGGATTATTTCCTAAGTACTGGGAAAGCTCATAGGTTTCCTATAGGGTGCTGCTGTGGTAGTATCTGTTTTTTCTTGTGTGTATGTGTGTGTGTGTGTGTGTGTGTGATGATTCTAAATTTAATAATTTTGCTACATGTACATTAAGTTTGACATCATGGATGACATTCTCTAATAGAAAAATATAAATATCCTTCATTTATTCTTTAGTTAAATCAATGTTTTCAGTTCCTATTGTAGGATAATTTTAGTTTATTTCTCCCAATAAATGAAAAAGCCAATTATACTCGTTTTTATTAATATATTTTTTTATCAAAACAATTATTTAATGTTTTAATTTTATTTTCTAATTTATTAACTTCTTTATTAATTCTAACTATATTTTCTGTCCAATATAAAGGCACAGGTATATTTCTACTATTTTTCAGAAAATAATCAAACACAGTATAAAATGATTTTACTTCATCTCTTTTCTTTCGTCGTTAATTTTTAAGCTCTGAGACAAATTTACTAAGATTTCATAAATAGCAAAAGTGCAAATATTAATGCAAGTTGTTAACGTTGAAAATTGTATAAGCAAAGTTCAAGCCAACTAAAGGGATGAACGTGAATTTCTTGTTGTAATAATCAAGTGTTTACAAGAATGTAATACAATAATTCTATTTTCCTAATGGTAGGAGATATTTGAAATGTGAGAAGATTCTAGAGAGTTTGTATATGCTTGTATCCACGTTCCCTTTCTTTTAGACTTTGGATCTCCTTTTATAGGGGAAATATGCATGCATGCCGCATCTCATGTCCTTTCACTGCAATTCTGAGCTGAAGAAGTACATCGGTTGGCGCGATAAGATTGGCTGTCGAATTGGGTTCTGTCAAATTTCTTCTAAGCATTAATTGCAGGTGACCCTCACCAATTAATGCATGACTTAGAGGGGAAAGCTAACATTTTTAATTGGAGAATCATGTGGGCACTAACAAATGACCTTTCTAGGTGCATTTCTATGATTGGTAACTCATATATCCTGTCAGTAATCTCTAATTATTACATTTCCTTTAGTCTCGAAAGACTACACAGGCTTCTCGCAGAATGTATCCAACCTCCGAGCTGACCTCATACATCCGATCTCAACATATCATCCACTGATGACATGGAATAATCCGATCTTAATCACCTCGAAGGTCGGTGTCAATAGTTACCCCCCAGGTCAGTGCCAACCTGGATGAGGGCTGGCCTTTAAGATTGATTGGCACAATTTCCAATTTCTGCAACAATTATCTTCATAAATGCAGAGGACACATGTCACAATATAACTTGTATGCAAGTTGTTGAGTAGCTGGGTTCCTTCCCTCGGAAGCTTTTAATTCCAGTCGTCTACTCATTTATTGTTTTATTTGAACGGTCCAAATCAGGACTCTTGGCGTTCTGCCCCTTTAAATGACTATCTTCTATCTCATTTTTTCACTTTTTGCATTTTTGAACTCCCGAATTCTTTTTGCTCTCTAGAAAGTTTCCTTCTTGTTTTCTTTCTCTGAATGAGGTTGGCTTTGTTCAAGTATTCCCTTTCACCAAGAATACCTTTCATTATTTCTGTGTTTTATATATATATTCTTTTTAGATTTTTTCCTTAATATGAGCTCGGACGAATCCTAGGTACAATCCTGGGGTAATAATCAAGAAGAAAGTATTTCTTCTTCATCGGACTTCTCGAAAGTATTAATTCCTGTCCCAATATCTTCTTTCTTCCCACAACCATCTAATTCTCCTAGGGCATGGAACAACGGAGGAAAGTAAGGGAGGAGAGGTCATGGGTAGCTAGTGAAAGCGGGAGTCAGGAGTGGGGGGCTGATTCCTTTAGATCTGTGGTTACGGGGGATATGTTGGCTAGCATAAGGGCCAAATACGACATACCTAGTTTCATAGAGTTAGTAATACCGCCCTCTTCTCACTGAGCTAGTAATCCTCCATTAAGGTGTGTAGCACTTAAGACAGCAATCCTTCACACTGGGCTGAGGTTACCTTTCCCGAAAATTATTAGGCAATTGTTTTCTTCCTGGGGAATAGCCCCTACTCAGCTGTGCCCTAATGGTTGGAGGACCTTAATTTTATGGAAGTAATTAGGTCATCCCGAACTCAATGTATCCCAGTTCAACTCTCTTTTCACCTTTAAAGAAGATGGGAAAAACATTGGTTGGTGGTACACCAGTGTTAGGCCTAAAACTGGGGGTCCGTTACACTCCTTCATCGATTAAAGGATGGAAAGATGAGTTTTTCTTCGTCTTAGGGAATTGGAAATTCCATCCTTCTGAGGAGGATAGAGAGGATGTAGTCCCAACTCTCTATCATTCTTTCTGTAAGTTGTAACTGCTTTGCTCTTCACTTCAGTGTTTACATAAAATTATCTTTTTAACCTTTGATCTTTCCTACACAGTTTACCGTCCTTGCCACCTGAGCTCAGTCCTTCAAAGACAAGTAGACTATATTCGAGCTCTTCTAAATAGGCAAAGGTCCTGTAAGTTCGTAATCTCTTACGCGAACTTATTTCAAGCGGGTTTACTTCGGTCAGTACCTCTGACCTCCTCACCAAGCCGACTTGAAACTTCTGTTCCCACATCCCCTCATAAGAAAATTTAATTTCGATCTTTTATTTTCACTTCGAGTTTTGGGGCTGACATTTAATCATCTTTTTCCTTAGGTCAAAATCCAGACATGCTGAACTTTAGAGCTGCAAAGGCGAAAGCGGCAGCTGAGGCTGCTAAGAAAAAGAAAAAGAGACGCCTGCAGAAGTTCCTGAAGAGGTCGGGACTGAGGTCGAGGCCGAGCAGCCTCTTTTGAATCGTCGTCACTCTGTCCGCTACACCTACTCCAGCAGCGCCTCCTAATTCTCCTCAGCCAGCTATACTGGAAATCCCTACTGCTGCCTCATCTTCGAGGTCACAAGATAAATACCCTGATTGGTAGAGGCCAAACATTGAGAGCTTAGTTGGGCACCGACCTGAGGTCTTTTTAGACTATCTTCGAGCTCCTTCTCCAGCTAGGGAATCAATGGCTGCATTCCCCATTCCATTGAGAGAATCAGCCGTCCTCATCACTAGGAGCTGGAATGATAGAGGGCAGCAATTTATTGCTGGAATACATATTGGGGAAAACATTATTTCAACTAAGCTCTACGCTCATCGGGCAATTCTTCATATGATGTCAGTAGCTGAAAAGGTGAACTTTTAAGTTTTTAATATCACGTCATTAGTTATTTTGTCTATTGTCATTTTGACGTAGTTTTCTTTATTTTTAGACTTATGCCAAGCTCAAGAAGGTGTTTAAAAAGGTAGAGGCAGAGATGGGCGTCGTTTGTCGAAAAGAAGAAGAATTATGAAGACCGCCTAAATAAGATGGGACGAGCTAGAGGTAATTGTTCATTCTTTCTTCTTTTGCTTGATAGACTTCATTAGCCCGATTTACTACCAGTTGAGAGTCGTTGTATGCAATCAAGTGGTCAATTTTCATCTCTTTGGCTATCCGTAGGCCAAAGATGAGGGCTTTATATTTGGCTTCATTGTTAGATGCATTGAAATCGAATGACAGTGCTTCGCAAAACACTTGTTGTTTTGGACTTATCAACGCAATCCCAACTCCAGCTCGTTCGTCTGTAGAGGACCCATCCACAAAGAGTTTCCAAGGCATGTGAGGATGCGATTCTCCCTTAGGGTCTGAGCTGAATTCAACAATGAAGTTAGCCAGGGCCTGGGCCTTTATGGAGGTGCGTCGCTTATACCTTATGTCGAATTGACCGAGTTCAACCGACAACTTTACCATCCTTCCGGAAGTATCAGGTTTTTGTACCACTTACCTCAATGGATAATTGGTTAAGACCTCGATTAGATGTTCCAAGAAATACGGTCTTAACTTCCACGTTGTCGTGATAACCACATAAGCCAACTTCTCTAACGGGGAATAACAGAGTTCGGTTTCATGTAGGGCTTTACTAATGTAATAAACAGGGTGCTGTACCCCTTTCTCTACCCTAGTTAACACTGCACTAATGACATGTTCAGATACTGCTAAGAAGAGCAGTAGTATTTCTTTTGTCTTTGGCTTTGATAGCACCAGTGGTTGTGCCAAGTACGATTTCAGCTGGACAAACGCGAGCTGGCATTCAGGCATCTACCCGAATCTCATTTCCTTCCTTAATACATCAAAGAAAGGCCTGCATTTGTCTATTGATTTTGACATGAAGCGGCTAAGGGCAGTTATTCGCCCAGTTAAGCTCTGAACTTCCTTAAGCATAGCTGGGGGACGCATTTCGATAATGGCCCTTATCTTTTCTGGGTTGACTTCAATCCCTCTTCGATTTACCATATATCCTAAAAATTTTCCCGACCTCACATAAAGGCACATTTTTTGGGGTTTAGCTTCATTCCGTATGTCCTTAAAATTCTGAACATTTCGGCAAGGTACTGCTGATGATTCCTGGCGTCCATGCTCTTAACTAGCATGTCATCCACATACACTTCCATGGTTTTACCAATTTTCTTAGCAAACATAGAATTAACCAAGCGTTGGTAGGTCGCCCCAGCGTTCTTGAGGTCAAATGGCATTACCTTATAACAATAAAGACCTCGGTCAGTAATGAAGGCTGTGTGTTCTTGATCAGGTTTGTACATGGAAATCTGATTGTAGCCTGAATATGCGTCCATGAAACTGAGTAAGTCATGCCCGACAGAGGCATCCACCATCTAATCTATTCTTGGTAGTAGGAAACTGTCTTTAGGACATGCTTTGTTTAGATCGATATAGTCAATATACACCCTCCAATCCCCGTTATTTTTCTTGACCAAGATGGGATTGGCGATCCATTTTGGATACTTTGCTTCTCGAATAAATCTATTTTGAAGCAATTTTTGTACTTTCCTGTTTAAGGCCTCATACCATTCTGGATTTAGAGGCCGACGTTGTTGCTGCTTTGGTCGAACTAGAGAGTCAATTCCCAATTTATGACACATGATTTTTGGGTTAATCCCCTTCATATCGGAGTGTTCCCAAGCGAAGATATCAAAGTTTTCTTGAAGAAAGCTGATGATCTGACCACTCAGTAGAGGTCGCAGTTCATGACCTATCTTCAATTCTTTTTTAGAATCGTTAGTCCCAATCTTGATGACATTTAGCTCTTCTACTAGCTCTCATCTTCGTACTTTCAACCGTGGATCCAACCAGCTAGGTGAGGGCTCTATCGTGCATGTCATGCAGATTTTTGGAGGGTAATAAATCCTTTCTCCTTTCAGGTCAACAAATATCGGACATTTATCAATAGTATCTTTGTTTCCTTTGACATGCCCTGTACGATGAGGCATGGGGAATTTGATGAAGTAATGGTACATTGATACTATTGCCCTGAGGTCAAACAGCAAAGGTTGTCCCATAATAGCTTCATAGGAGGACCTCGAGCATAGAACCACAAATTCCACACTCAATTTAGTTCGATGAGGTGATGCTCCGAGCTCGATAGGCAATTTAATTACTCATTGTTTCCCAGAAAGTACACCATCAAGCCCCATAATCATGTTTGGGTATGGTTACAGGAAACCGAGTGGAATTCCAATTCGTTCCAATGTGTCGGAATAGAGTATATTGAGGGAGCTCCCCGTATCTACCAAAACTTTGGGGATGTTGACTTTGGATAAAAGCATAGGGGTCACCAAAACTCCAGGGTGGGGATTGGGATCTATCTCTTTTTCTTCGAACAGGAGTTGGTCGTCATTTCCTTTCCTACGGTGTTTTTCCGTAATGTCGATCTCAGTTAGGTCGACTGTAATGGGTTTTTTAAACCTCGAGACATGTGCCTACTGGGAATGTTGGCTCTTCAGCATCCGAACAAGGGGATTAGGTAAGTCGATGTTACAAGCTCTAGCTTTAACCGGATTTCCACGTATCACACTTGGACCACTTGGTGTTGGGAACTTAAGATAATAGTGGTATATTGAGGTGGCAGCTTGCAGTTCATGTAGTATGGGCCTCTCCAGTATAGCATTATATTTTGAAAGTAGATCCACTACGATGAAGTCTGCCAAGATCCTCCTTTGGTAAGGGGGTTTGCCTAATTCCACGCTCAATACAATTTATCCTCGGGCTTCAATGGGATCTCCGAAGAACCCTTGCAATCTTCTGGAATATGGTTGAAGGTAATGTTCCTGTATTACCATTCATTCCAAAGTCCTAAAGTATGGTACATTTACTGAGCTCCCGTTATCTACTAAGGTTCGATGTATTTGCACTCCCGCAATAGTCATGACTATGACTAGCGCATCACTTTGATCTTGCAGGATCCCATGTACATCCCCTTCCAAAAATCCAAACCATTCTTGGCATGGTGGGGTATAGACCTCCGGCTCATGAGGCGCCATGCTCTAGTTCTGCCAACGCGGGCATTACGTGCCATTCTGCGTCGAGCTCTTCGTGACCCTTTAAGGCATTGATTCCTGCTTATTACGGTCCTGATTTCAGGTCGGTGTTGGGTGTCGTGAGCTTGAGGTTTGGGCCAAACTTGCGGGACTATCCCTTGTTGATTAGGATGTTGAGCCCCAGCTGAATTCGCTTATCGAGGTTTGGCCACAAATTCTTGCAAATGACCTCGTCAAATGAGTGACTCCACCTCTTCCTTTAAATTTTTGCAGTTATCGGTATCATGTCCTGTTGTCCTATAGTAACGGCAGTACTTCCCTTGATGTTTCTCAGCTTGCTCCTTTTTCTGAGGTAGAGGTTGACAAAAGGTTTCTTTTCCTCATACCTGTAGGAAGACCTCTTCCAAAGTTGCATTCAACGGGTGATATTCGCGAAATTTGTCAGGATATGGCCTGGTGTGACCTTGATCTTTTTTGTCCCTTTTTTTTCTCTACCTGAATCCTTATCCATTTGCTTTTCCTTAGCTCGTTGTGGAGACTGTGGAACTTGCTTAGCATCCTCATGGTCTGACGTGGCTTCCTCCGGACTTATATATTTCTCAGCTCGGCCTAAGAACTCGTGGTATGTTTAAGGTCTACCTCATGTATAGACCACCAAAACCTTGTTCTTGGCCTTAGTTCTAAAAGAATTGCCATAAGTGCAGCGTCATCAGAGATTTTTTCTACCTCAATGGATTGTTTGTTGAACCTGTTCAAGTAGCTTTTGAGTGATTTGGTTTTCCCTTGTTTTATGCTTACCAACCTTTCCTTTGGTGTGGTTTTTGCCTTTGAGTCCATAAACTGAGCTAGAAATGTTGTGGTTCCAATTTTTTATAGATCTTTGTACAGTCTTCTAAACCATCTTTGAGCTTTACCCCCTTGTAGTTCAAAAGTTCAAAAGTTAAGGGGAAGGCACGGCACATTATGGCGTCTCCAGCCCCTTGTAGTTCCACCCAAGAGGTCCAGGTGACTGAGGGGGTCTCATTCCCCATCATATCCGGTTAGATGTGATCTCGGTAAAGGGGGAGTGACACTTTGTAAGGTACTCTTATGTGCTTCCTTTGTTTTTAGCTTCCAAGTCAGCTATGCGCTTCCTGAGATCACTCATCTCAGGTTTAACTCGTTCTGCAGGGTGGTTAATATAAGGCTCATCATTTTTATTTGGGGGTGTCAATGAGTGTTGAGAGCCCAGTCTATTGAATACACTATTCGTTCTCCTGGCAGTTTGTTTTGTTGTAGCAGGAAAACTTCTAACCTCTTCAATTCGACCCATAGAAGATTCTCCACTTGAGAACTGGAGAGTTCTTCTAGTGTGGAGTCCCCTAATTCTTTTTCATTGAGGGGATTCCATATCAGTATCTCGTAACGGATTTCAAACATGTTTTTGCTCTAGTCGACTGACAACATTTGTTAGTTTTTCGATAGCTTCTCTCATAACCACCATTTGAGGATCGGTAGCTTCATTACGGCCTTGTCGTTTAGTGTTTGTTGGGTTACTGGTTTGTTCGGGATGAGTATGGGATCGATTTTCAGATGCTAAAAATTCATCCGTTATACTGGTTTACAGATTTTGTGGAGAGATGGGGATATTTTCCCAAGTTGGGGCCCTTCCTCTAGCGTCAAACTGTTGATGTTGAAAATTGTATAAGCAAAGGTCAAGCTAACTCAAGGGATGAAGGTGAATTTCTTGTTGTAATAATCAAGTGTTTACAAGAATGTAATACAATAATTCTCTTTTCCTAATGGTAGGAAATATTTGAAATGTGAGAAGATGCTAGAGAGTTGTATATGCTTGTATCCACGTTCCCTTTCTTTTAGATTTTGGATCCCCTTTTATAGATGAAATATGCCTGCATGTCGCATCTCATGTCCTTTCACTGCAATTCCGAGCTGAAGAAGTACAGCTGTTGGAGCGATAAGATTGGTTGTCGAACTGGGTTCTATCAAATTTCTTCTAAGCATTAATTGCAAGTGGCCCCACCAATTAATGCATGACTTAGAGGGGAAAGCTAACATTTTTAATTGGAGAATCATGTGGGCGCTGACAAAGGACCTTTCCAGGTGCATTTCTATGATTGGTAACTCATATGTCCTGTCAATAATCCTAATTATTACATTTCCTTTAGTCTCGAAAGACTATACAGGCTTCTTACAGAAGGTATCCAACCTCCGAGTTGACCTCATACATCCGATCTCAACATATCATCCACTAATGACGTGGAATATTTCGATCTTAATCACCTCGAAGGTCGTTGTCAACACAAGTAATTGATATAAATAAGAAAGATCGTACAGTATAGAAGCAGGAGGTAAAGACATAGTAATATCAATGAGATTTCCCTCGAACTTACATTCATATGTTAGCATACTCAGATATAAGTGATCGATGTTATTTAATTTAAAGAAAGTTGGTTATGGTCCAACATGGCTTCCGCATACTTATTGGTTTTCTCTATGCACTTTTGCATATCTTACAATGGATCACATGGAATCACAATTTTCCTTTCAACTCCTTGTTAAAACATCACCTTGAATGATAATAGGGTTCTCATGGTTTTCTCTAACAACACATAAAATTCCTACACACAGCAACAATATATTTGTACTAACCCTCAAGGTTTTCACCATTTGAGTATAAGTAAGATAAGAGTTTTTGAGAAAATAATAAGGATGAAAAGACAATGTTTTCAAACAACTTTAATTTCATANAGACAGTATCTTCAAACAACTTTAATTTTATAAACACATCACACTAATATCTCTTACATAAGAGTATACATATATATTTCAGCTACACTTTTGGTACTTTCTCTAAGAAAATTAGAACTCCATAGAGATTGCCTTATTACAAGCTTCACTTCCAAGAAAGAAATTGAAAATGTTACAAGATTTGAACTGCTAGGTAGAGAGATAAATTTTAGGTTTAAGACTCGATTGCCTTCTTCTAAGAATTGATCTTCAATTTATAGACTTGAAAAGCTCCATAGCTATCCTTCATTATTGTTGATTTAACTGTGTAAGATAGCAGATATCTTACTGTGGCCTAAAGTTCCTTTGTCTTAACATGGAAAATAATTGAGGTAAACCCACAGTTTTTCTTTATCAAAATATTTCTGATAAAGTAGTGATAAAGGGGTTCCTTTTACTTTTCTATATGTGACTCAAACCACTCTTCCAAAAATTTCGATAGATCTAGAGAGATTGGTGAGATGTCGCCTTCAGTGCAACATCATTCCCACTTATGATTAGGATAACGCCAAAACTGTTTACACAGCTCCTCTTTTGTCTTCTGTGTCCCACTGGCTTGTCCTTAAAAAATATGATCGCACAATGTGTCTAGATAGTGTCAATCTTCTTGCTTAGTAGGTACTACAGCTTTACTGTAAATCATGTGATCTTGAGATTCATACACCCATATATTTTGTTTTCTTCAATAACTTTCTAAATATGCTCAAATTGCTCCTTATATCCTTTGGCTCTACGGAATGCTATCATTTTGATAACATCTTCTGGTGTAGTTTCATAGACTTCACTCTTCTCAAGTTGGAAATGCTTAGAAGTAGTAGCCATTCTTATGACATGGCTTGTTGGAAGTAACATATCTTCTTCATCATCCCATTCAGGACTTGCTGTAAAAAATCTAATATATATGTTCTTGTGTTTAA
>CAIGRB010124119.1:15628-30029 GCA_903798255.1 Fraxinus quadrangulata | reverse complement strand
AAAAAAATAAAAATAAAAATATTTTGAAAAATGTATATTTAAAAAAATTGTTTACAAAATGTGTGTGTATATATATATATATAGTATAAAAGGGTAAACAAAAAATAAAACTTAACAAATAACTTTTTTTTCTTATTATTTTAAAAATTATAAATGTTTTGGAAAATGTATATTTAAAAAAAAAAAAATAGAAAATGTGTATGTATATATATTTTTTGAATTTTAGATTTTGTAATAAAAAAAATTTTAAAAACGAACCGGCAAATCGAGCGGCTTATTTTGGGCGAGCTCGGGCACGAGCTGATCTTAAGCTCGGCTCGTTGGTCGCGAGCCACGAGCTCGGCTCGGCCCGGCCCATTGCCACCACTAGATACTAGTGATCCAATCAATGACCGTAAAGTTGTATCACTACGCATACTAATTCATCAGCCACCTATGTAGTGGATAAGATATGTATTGAACATGGACATACTTCAAATCTTCACAGACATGTCCCAAGAAGCAATTTTCTTGAAAATAATCTACACATATCAAACATGAATGGTGGTAATGCAAATGTGGACAACACTGAATCGGGTCATATATCAAATCCTTATGCAAATGCGTAACAAACAATGCTCATGACGATACACATACGATTGTGAGGGTAATGGTGGTAAAAATGTTCTTGAAAATACACAACGAAAGCCAAATGTTAATGGTGGGAATACAAATCGAAATCATCATACTATCATCCAAATATTCCAACAAATAACACACTGAATAATAATGAAGGGCTTGTTTGGTACATATTAAAATCAGATTTTAATATAAGTCAAAGTCAAACAATTAATATTAACCATATCTTGCATGGGTCTCATAGCTTTTTAACCACACATTTCAAAAAATTCTATCACAATCTACTAAAAATTTAATTTTAATCCCCACCAAACTCCCTCTAAATGTCCCCGACGGTAATAGTGGCCATGTAAACTGTGGGAAACACCTTTGCTTTGGGATTTCTTGGTCCTTGGCCCAACTTATAAATGATAGAATTGTCAAATATACAACAGGGTGATATACTTTTGTGAGGGAGATTTAAATAGGAAAGTAAAATGCTCTCCCTTACAAAACATTTGAATTCAAGGTGAATGAATCAAATAAGAGTTGGTTGAAGATGGCATGCGTTGATGCTAACTTCATTTGGTTTTTGCATACTTAGAAGATCCACTCGTTTAATAATTTTATGGTTCGAAAGTACAAAATTGGTCATTCATGTTCTTTGTACATTCGGGAATTTGATCATAGGCAGGCAACCAATTTAGTTATTGGACAACATATAGCCCCCGTTTGGCCCCCATTATTCTCCATTAAATTATAATTCATTTTCCCTCTTTTCTTATCAATTACACATTTTTCAATAAAATAATATTACAAATAAGCCCAAAATTTTTCTTTCTTTTCTAACTAAACATTCTCCAAAAAATTAATATTCATCTCATTATAATCTAAACAATGGGGGCCAAACGGGGGCATCATGGAAAGACTAAATGATGGTCATCGACCTTATATCCCAGTTGGCATCATCGGTAACATTCAATGAGAGTTTTTCATGACAATCAAATACAACAAGAAATGGAGGGTAAAGGAGAACGTCTTAATTTTTCTTCGAGAATTACACGAGGAGAGTCTTTAGAAGCTTCCCTCCTACTGCTACATGCTTTGTTAAAGGAATCCGATTAGAAATATAAGGAAGTATCTGATGGGAATCTACAAAGGAATATTGTTGACAGCCTCGGGTGAAGAGATAAATCATATTCAATTGAATGGGGATAGTAAATTCGAAGAACGACGCATCATGGAGTTGTCTTTGAAGAGGTTTAAGAACAACATAGTGACACAAAAAATCTTCTTGTTATGCTTGTACGTAACGACGACATTGTTGTGGGATTAAAAATAGTATTCACACAATTTCATCACATACATTATATGTGGCATTTGAAAAGTTACATAACGAAGACATATAATAAAAAGTGTTACATTGGTAATTTCAAGTGTGCGGTGTTTGTGTATATCCTGCATTTGATTTTGAATATTGTACGCAATAAATTTGAAGTATGAGTGAAGGTCTGTACTAATGCTTGTACATGGGCTAAATTTTAGATGCGGTCAATGGCCTTATTTCCTTGGGATCGCTAATCATATCGTACAATGGGGAATGGTCCATGCATTCATGCAACAATGGTTTTTTGATCGATATAATTTGATATTCAACTGCAGTATTATGCTACCACGCAGGTTAGAGGCTAAACTACGCATTATATTTGATGTTGAAACATGATTTAGACCGCATAATGTGTTGAATATTTAACGTAGGTTGTTTCGGGAAATGAGACATACTTTATGAACGTAATAGAGAAAACATGTGCATGTCACAAATTTGAATTGAAATTCATGTTGCCCATACTAGGGCCATGTGCGTCCAAGGAATATCTTGCTATGAGTTGTGTTTTCTATAATACACGATCGAGTATTGGAGAAATGCTTACACTAAGGCCATCTTCCTAGTCGAAAACGTATTAGTTTGGATAATTCCACCAGATGATAGTTGAGAGCGAAAGTCCTATTAGACATCGCAAGGGTAGGAGATACAGTATTGTTGGATACAACAACCGGATGGATATGTCCAAACCTCAGTTTCGTTCGACAACAAAAAGTTGTTCATTTCTTATGTATAACAAGATGTATGTTTTGAACTTAAATTTGTTCATAGTGTACATCATTTGTTGTGATGAAGAAAATCTCATTTTATTTTTTAGACATTTTTTAACGTAAATATTTTTATTTTATTAATAATCTTAAAACTACAAAGCTAATAATAGTGGGCTAGGATTAATCCTATTTTTGACCGAGCTACATAAAAACATAGAAAACATATAAGTACCATTGAGCTCTAGATCGTTTGATTTCTCGCAGGTGTATGATATCGCAAAACAAGTAATAAAATGATGAATTGAATATCGTTATCTACTTGATCTAGTGTCAATCAATTGTAACTCTAATAGAATATCCTTTGTTCTGTCTGCTCAAGTCTAGATAAGTGGTATACCACCATAATTTCACAGCCTTTCTTGTCCTGAATCTCCAAGTCAAACTCTTGAAGTCCATTGAACAAATCTTGGCTTTGCATCTTCCTTAGACAACAAGTATTTTCAATGTCGAGTGATCTGTGTAGGCAATTACCTTTGAACCAATGAGATATAATCTGGATTTATCAAATGCAAACACTGTACCAAGTAGCTCCTTCTCAGTGGTTGTAAAGTTCAACTGTCTATCTCTCAATGTTCGACTTGTGTAGTAGATGACCTAAAGTATCTTGTCCAACCTTTGACCTAATATTGCTCCCACTCATAATTACTGGCATTACACATTAACTCAAATGGTAGTGTCCAATCTGGTGCATCATCATAGGTGTTGAAATTAATTTAGTGCTTGTTTGAGCTATATTATTGTCAAAAAAAATACATTTTTGAATAGTGTATTGATGAAAAATGTGTTGTGAAAAAATAAGATTTTTTTTATTTGCATGTAATATTATTTTATTGAATGATTTGTGGTTGAAATTGGGTCAAAAAACTATTCAATAATGCATTTTTTTTCAAAAGATGGAGCTCAAACAAGGACTTACTTTTAAGAGTGTTAAAAGATGTCAAACACTCCTCGAAAAGATCAAATGGTGTGTCCTTTTCAATTAAGTTGCAAAGAGGTGTTGTGATCGTTGAAAAGTCCTTTTTGAACCTTCGATATAATCCTGCATGTCCAAGAAAACTGCATACTCCTCTAACTGATGGTGGGGAAGGCAGTTTCTCTATCACCTGAAAATTTGCCTTATCTACTTTGATCCCATTAGCTAAAATCCGATGACTAAGAACAATTCCTTCTTGTACTATAAAGTGACATTTCTTCCAATTAAGTACCAAATTTGTTTCTTCATAGTGCTTTAAGACCATGCCCAATTTGACAAGCAATCGTGAAATGAAGATCCAAATACTAATAAGTCATCCATGAATGCTTCAACGAACTTTTCTATCATATTTGAGAAGATTGTCATCATACAACGTTGGAATGTGGTTATAGCATTACATAATCCAAATAGATTCCTTCTATATATAAAGGTTTCATAAGGGCATGTGAATGTGGTCTTTTCCTAATCGTCTAGAGCTACTACATTTGATTTTATCCGGAATACCCATCTAAGAAGTAGTAGTGTGAATGTCCAGCCAACCTCTTTAACATCTGATTAATAACTAACAGTGGAAAGTGATCATTTCAAGTAGCATTATTCATTTTTCAATAGTCGATGCAAACTTGCCATCTTGTGACTAGTCTGGTTGGTATCCGTTCGTTGTTTTCATTTTTCACCACTATTATCCCTCATTTCTTAGGCATTATCTCACCCACTTACTGTTAGAAATAGGATAGATGATCCCTACATTAAGAAGTTTTACGATTTCAGCTCGAATTGCATTCTTTATGCTTGAATTTAACCTACGTTGATTCTCTACTGATGGCTTATACTCATCCTTCATTAGTGTCTTGTGCATGCATACTAAAGGATTGATCCATCTTATGTCAGCTATTGACCAACCAATGGCTATTTTATGTTTTCGTAGCATTCAATAGTTTTTGCTCGTACAACTCATTTATTTTATTTGAAATAATCACTGGTAGAGTAGAGGAATCTTCCAAGTAGGCATATCTCAAATGTCACGACAATTGCTTGAGCTCAAGAGTTGGCGATTTTTTAATATATGGTAGTGGTTTTGTAGGCCCTATGCCAAGATCTTCAAATTGTAGTCTTCTTCTATAGGATGGAAAAGCTTCCAGATAGCAAACTGACTTATCTCATCATCCTCTAATTTTTCATCTTGTGACTCATGCACTACATTCTTCACTCAACATTACAGTCCCCAAATCTTCCAACTTCTTTTTATTCGTGAGTATCTCTTTTATGAACTTAGATTAGCTGTATTTGTGCTAAAGCATCCATATTGATATGCAATTTCTTGAACACTTCTAGGAGATTGGAAAATCGTTTGTCCAACTTATGCTTTTCTAATCTTTGTAGAAACAGTATTAGAGGCACTTATACTTTGGTAGGAATGGTTATCTTTACCTTTGGATCTTCTAATTATTTTTCTTTTTTCACTTAAATTGTTTTGCTCAGAATCATCTAAGTGTTCCTCAACTGTGGAAGGCACATTTTCAATTGTAGCAACTGATTTCTTTACATTGATTCCGAGAAGTTAAACTCTATTGCGAGTGGTGATGGCTTTGACATGTTCCTTAGGGTTAGTCTTAATGTCGCTTGGCAAGGTCCCTGAACGTCTTTCTGAAAATGCCTTTGCTATTTATCCTATCTAATTCTTCAAATTTTTTGTAACAGCCCCAATTCCTAGAATTTACGAAGTCTTATCAATCATTTGCATGTATTGTGTTCATATTTTAGCAATCTTGATACTGGATTCTTCCAATGGAGATTTCTTTTCTAGCTATTGAAAATCTAATGGTGTATTCTGATGTGATGCATCTTGAGACGACTAATTGTTGCTCTGTGAGAAGTTTAGTGATTTCTCCAACTTGTATTATATGTATTTGAATGTTGTGATTTCATCTCTTAACCTTGCAATTCTTTTTGGTATGATTTATTTAAGAACTTTCTACTTAAACTGTTCCAAGTGGTAATGCTATGAAGTGGAAAGGTGTCTAACCATTCCTTAGCATAATCTTTTAAAGTGTAGGGAAAGAGCCTCAATCGAATTGCATCAGTGAAAACCCTAGATATTCAATTGTTGCGCACATATCCAAAAATCTTGAGATATGAGCATTTGGATCATTATTGAGTCTTTCAAAGAATTGTAGTGCATTTTGAAACAAATTTTATCACTTCCGTCCTCGTTGGTAATTAGCTTGCCAGAATGCTGGGTAAACTATGCTAGATCTACTTTCTACCATTGGTAGAACCATGTATTGCTCCATTAGTCTCTTGTTCTCATGACCCACAGCTACAATCGGATTTTCTGCATACTCATTTACCACAACGACCAACGGATTTTGTATATCTTCCGTCACTGATTCTTCTAGCTATTTTTGGCGTGCTTCTATTTTTTTTTCTTCTTGATCTAAATGTTCGTTCGATTTTCAGATCAAATTGTGAAAGATCACCATGCCTTGCATGCAAAATTCAGAAAATATAAATATAAATCACTGTAATATTTTCCAAATATGTAATTCAAACTAATAAATCAATAAAAGTTTAAATTAAAGCTGAAAATAATTAAATACAGTAGTCCCTGACAACGGCGTCAAAAACTTAATCGTTTGATTTCCTAAAATTATACGATATCGCGAACAATAATAAAATGATGAATATGATATCGTTCCCACAAATACTATGTACTTAATCTAGTGTCAATCAATCACTCTAATCTAATATCCAAGTGTATTTGGATGATTTATACTAATAAACTAATTGAAATCATTATTCTAGTGAGTGAATTATGAAATTTTTGTAAATTTAGATTGGATGATTACTATGACCTCGAATCCCACTTATTAATCAATTTAAATGCAATTCAATAATTTACCAATACCTGCGCATTTTTGTTGATCAATATCCCTAAGTTAATTAATAGTATCTCTCAATAACTATGAAATCTATCATCTCATATAACTTTCATATATCTCTATGAAAGATACGAATATAAAAGCATGTATTAAAAATATTAGAACATCTATGGGAATCATGTAAAACATAGTGGTATATATCTATTTTCTATTGGACTTTACAATAGTTGTTGTCACGTGCGTTCTAACCTATTGTCTCTTTCGATACCAATAAGATTCACCCAACAATTAAATTAATAGCTAATTAATCGAAAACCATCAAGTCTTATAACAATCATCCGAGAATAAACACATATTGGACGTCAAGTTATTGAACTTTTATTAAAAAATCATAACAAGGGTTCATCAATACTTTAGTAATGAGAATTCTAGCAGAACATTGCAAAATTAAAAGGAAACATGTTTAATTGGTAGAACGTAACTTGGATTATTGATAAATTGAGAAAATGAGGATGAATTTTGAAACCTAAAATCTATTCAATGGTTTCTTGATGAATCTTCAATTACGTCTTCTCTTGTTTACCCAAAAATCAAGTTGAATCTTCAATTTATGAAAATATTGTACTTGCCCTTTAATTCTCACAAGAACAATTGAATTTGCCTTTCTTTGATAATGATAATTGATGAATAATAGAGTATGAGATGTTTTTGCAATGGTTGCCATGTTTTGTATATATAGGCCTCGAAATTTGGTTGAAAATTCCGTTAAAGTTGGTATTTAAGAAGAATTCTAATGCTACCAAAGCCACAGTTGCTCGTAGGGGTGGGCAAAACCCGACTGAACCCGGCAAAACCACCCAACCCGACCAGTTTGGGTTGATTTTTTTGTTGTTGTTTTTACACGAGTGGGTGGGTTGATTATGTAGGCGGGTTGGGTTAGGTCGTGTTATGGGTTAACTTATGAAAGTCGAATAAACCCGTCAACTCAACCCGACTATATTTATGAACTTTACAAGTGCGATATTGCTTGGACGAAATTGAGTCACTCTGTTTCTTCACACAACCTCTAAGAACTACAATATTCAGAAAATCCTAGATTAAAATGTTATTTTTGTTGGGGAAATTTTGCGCAATAGTTGAAAAGTTTGAGGAAATCATACACAAATTATACACTACTAATTAACTATGTTCTATATACGCAAACACGATACACGAAAAGTCTTAAATATGACACAAGGCATAGAAATGTTTAGAATAATATTATAAGATTTGGCTAGAATGCATTTTATGAAAAATAGTATAAGCATTTTCAACACAAAAATTTTTAATTGCCAAAAAAATTTCTTGGCTTCATATAATTTAATATCAATCCGTCCCTATAACATTTCCCGACATGAAGTGACAAAATAATTCAGATGTTTTGGTCATTGCAACTATAGAGACCTTCTTGTTGAGGCTATGATTTTTAATTAATATAATAAAGTAGATTAGTAAACACTTAGAATAGACAATTGACTAGTATCCCACATTGAAAGATTACTAAAACATTGGAAGAGGAGTATCTTTTAAAAAGCTAGTATCCCACATTGGAAGATGAGTCTCCTTTAAGAAGGAGCTAAAGGAGCATCACTTGGATAAAAAAATTGATTTGGGCCTTCTAGTGTTAAATAGGTGAGGCCCTCAAGATAGTTGAAATATTTTGGAAAAAAAAAATGTTATTTACCCAAAAAAACCGAAATATTTTTGAAAAAACAAATGGTTTTACCCAAAAAAACCATGACCGATTTTCCGGTTCACGGTTGAACCGGCAGGGTTAATGGTTCATTGGTCGATTTTCTATCGTCCAGTTCATATATGAAGACCGGACCAGATTTGAAGCCGATTCAACTGCAGTTTGGTCCGGTCAGGTCCGGTCCATTTTTTAAAACACTGCAAATAAGTATAGAAACTACACTTATCACATAACTTCTTTCAACTCCCACCAACTTCCAAGCTTTTACATAACTCTCATAACTTTGTCTTGCACTTGTGAGAAAAAAAATGACAATAAAATTGTGAAAATTCGTATGAAAAATATCGTCAAAATTGAAAGGTGCCTAGAACCACTATTTTGGCATGAAAATTCACAAAAAATGGCACTTAGGCTGTGGCTAATAATCTCCTTCCATTATGATCGAGATTGGGACCATCGGAGTGCAAGAAAATTGTAGATTTGAAGATTTGGAAAGTAGTGTGATGCAACCATTTAAAAGATCTTGAAATTTATCATTTCAAGTAAAATCTTGGCTCGAAATTTNTAGATCTAGAGTTTTAGATAGCAAGGTGATTGAACAATTCAAAAGATCTTGAAATTCATCATTTCAAGTAAGTATTTAGACCCAAAATTTCTTTTTAAAGTATACTGCAAATTACTTCAATATTTATGCAGATTTCTTCAATTAACGCTTTGATACTTTTTGCAATTAATGCTTTGAGTAAAACAGCAAGGCATGAAATAGACTATCGGCTTTGAATTTTTTTTTTCTTTTATTTTGTCTTCGATTCATATAACAAAAATTTTGGTTCAATTTTTTTGATTTTCTTGCTGAAATCGTTTTGCCTTGCTCATAGATTTGCAAAATTAAGCATGAATCTTGTAATATATAATTACTTCTAAGCACTAATTACAACTCATATTTCAAGTATATATTGCTATTAGTATTTAATGTGAAGACAAAACATAATTAGATTTTTCTATTAAAGAGCTAACTTGTGTATTTCCACAAATCAATATTAATATACATATTTTGGCATTATTATTGGCCTAGTTATTGTTGTTCACATTTCTAGTAAAAAAATAATAATGTTATTGAATATTTACATTTGAAAATTAACGAAATAGGAATGTCATTTAATATTTATACATTACAATAAAAAATGCTATTGAAAATGATACATTATATTCAATAAATGCTATAAATATTACAAAATTTATGATGAAAAAAGAATGTTATTGAAGATGCAACCATGACGATTAAATAATGTTATTAAACCCAAAATTATAACCAAAAAATGATATTAAATTAATAAAGATTGCACAAAAATAGTGCTATAAATGCTAAAACTATGTAGATAATAGAATGGTATATAAAAGTTTTTTATAGCAGTTTATAATGGCATTCAAAAAGCGTTATAATAAAGGTACAGCTAGTAATAATACAAAATAGCATTCCAAAAAATGCTATAGAACATTATATTTAGCATTCTTTGCAAATTATAGATGAGTTAAAATGTTGTAGTGAACTGTCAGCCCCTTAAAGGTTGATATATGTAATGGCATGAGGACACCTTGCACTCATGCCGGGATTTTACAGATATGTGTGTTGAGGTGCACACTTCGAATTTTGGAGCAAGGAAAATGTGGGTTTCAATTTGTGGGAATGATGCTTCAATTTGGCCAGTGTTAAAGTGTTGCATATTGGCAAGGCAAGGGCGGATCCATGGGAGAAAATTTGGCTAAGTTGAGTTTAGTTTGTTATATTTCGAAAATGAAGCTATTGTAGAATAAAGACATTCCTGGATTTTCTAATGTAGGCTTCTCGTTGTTGCTTGTTATAATAATAAGTTTATAATACCAACAAAAAAATATTAAAAAAAATAAACCCTATTATTTAGCCAATAAAACAACATTATTTCAATTAGGGGTGGGCAAAACCCGACCGAACCAACCAAAATCACCCAAATCGAACCAACCCGACTAATTTTAGTCAATGTTTTTATTGTTTTTACACGGGTTGGGTAGGTTGATTGTGCAGGCAGGTTGAGTTGGGTTGAGTTATCGGTTAACTCATGAAAATCAAATAAACTCGTCCAACCCAACCCGACTATATTTATGAATTTTAAAAATGTTAAGATGTTGCTTGGACGAAATTGATTCACTATCTTTCTTCACACAACCTCCAAGTGCTACAATATTCAGAAAATCTAGATTAAAATGTCAGTTCTTGTTGGGGAAATTTTATGCAATAGTTGAAAAGTTTGAGGAAATCACACACAAATTATATACTACTAATTAATTAGGTTCTATATATGCAAATGCGATACACGAGAAGTCTTGAATATAACATAAGACATGAAAACTCTTAAAATAATATTATAAGACTTTGATAGAATGCATTTTACGAAAAATAGTATAAGCAAATGTACATTCAACACAAAAACATTTTAATTGCCAAAAACATTTATTAGCTTCATATAATTTAATATCAATATGTCCATGTAACATTTCCGGGCATGAAGTGCCTAAATACTTCAGATGTTTTGGTCATTGCAACTATAGAGACCTAATATTATATAAGTCATGAGTCAATTATAAATCCACCCAACCCGACCCGCATACTTTAATCTTTGTTGACAAGTTGTTCCAAATCGAGCAACTCAACCCAACCCAACCCAATCCGACCAATACTTGATTGGATTTGTTTGGGTTTCAACCTTTACACGGGTTTGGTTGAATTAAATTATGATCAAACCGACCATGTTGGGTTGGATTTGGGTTGAGGCAAAACCCAACCCAACCCATGCCACCCCTAGTTGCGCATGATCTGATTGATCAATTTGCTCCAT
The DNA here is from genome assembly GCA_903798255.1 of Fraxinus quadrangulata. Classification (NCBI taxonomy): domain Eukaryota; kingdom Viridiplantae; phylum Streptophyta; class Magnoliopsida; order Lamiales; family Oleaceae; genus Fraxinus; species Fraxinus quadrangulata. The sequence goes on along the minus strand of CAIGRB010124119.1, from coordinate 18,818 downwards.
ATTGATTTTTATACCCGCACCAGCTACGCTCTCGCGCGCATGGGATAGTATCTTTGCCAACTTGTGTATTTCAGTCCCCAGCTTCAATTTTTCGTCCAATTTAAGTCCTTTTGGGCATGATTTTTATCCTCCTAATTTCAATTGCATCCAATTGGACCCAACCATCCTCCAATTGTCGATATTAGGTCTGATTAAACTATTGAAAAGTCACTTTGGTCTTCGAACTTTGCAAATCACCGTTTTCGCCCATTTTTGCACCTTACTTCCAATTTCTCATTAAATAATCGAGTTTCACTTAATAAACGAAATATACAAAAACTATTAAACATCTATATTTTTAAGCTTAAAGAAGTGTATAAAATACGCTTATCAACTCTCAAGAACATGACCAAAACTTAAACAAACATAGTCTTAACAACAAGTACATGAGCAAAACATAAGCAAATATAACAATTATGACAATATAAAAGAATAATCAACAACATGATGTGAAGGATAGCTTCGTAGTTGCATGCTACTAATGATAGATTCTCTAGACTCACCTTATTAGAAAATCAACCTTATTCGCCCATGAAATTTCCACGTGCAACCTTCGACTTTGTGCACCACAGTAATAAGTTTATTTAAAGGAAAATGATAAGCCTCCAATCAGGTGTATGTATTCTAAAAAAGATTGGGTTTGTTACTTCATTTCTCTCTTTTTTTTTATGATTCAGATCAATCTAGGTGTTCTGGTCAGTGGTATGTACTTTTTTTATTTGGAACGTCATGCCTCTTTAAACTAATATCTAGAAACTGAACTCTACTCCTCGTTATAATTGCCTACATCCTTTCCTCTTTCGGCCATTTTCAAAACTTTCAGAAAATGGGATTGGAGGCATGTATGTGCATACCAGAATAGCTGTCCTAGATGGTGGAATATCAATCATATCATTCTCTAGGATTCCAATAGCCAATACATGTTTCAGTGTTGCTCGATAGAGTTCTCTTTGCCCTTTCATATGATGTGGATGATACTTCCTCAACTAGAGTCTCTGCTCGATAGAGTTCTCTTTGCCCTTTCATATGATGTTGATGATACTTCCTCAACATCTTCGAACTTTTTATAGAAGCTTGTTGGTAATGCAAAGCATTGTCGGTCTCTGTGATGTACTACCGAAGCTTTCTCTAGTGCTACTACTAGAACCTTGGTAGTTTGCCCTGATTTTGATTTCCATGTTCCTCTTAAAGAAATTAGGATGATTCTTATAACTCGAATTGTAGGTGGTGGAGTAGGGGTTGTTCTGCTAGGCTTGTAAGTTCTGCGTGTAGCTGACTTCGTCAGAGTTGTATGTGAAAGTGGAAACCAAAGGACAATTTGAAGTCTGATGATTTGTCCTACAACCCTTACGAATCGGAATAGGATTGTGTACCAATTGCATTGTGAGTAAGATTATCCAACTTTTTTTTGTCAAAGCTTCCATCTGAATAGATAACACTCGAAGATGCATCAACAATAGATCGGGAAGCAAAAAGTAATTCAGCATAAAAAGTATTGACCTGAAGTGTTTTGCCTATGTCATGGTTTAGACACTTATGTAGTAGCTTATTGAATCTATCACGTATCTTCATAAAAGTTCTTGAAGTCAAGTTGCCTGAATATAGATATTGTGTGCTTCAGTTAGGCAACTTTTGATGGTGGGAAGTATTTGTACATGAACTTCTGAATCGGGTATCATTCCATGAGGTGATGCTACCAACAAGTAGTGAATACAACCATTCCCTTGATATCCTTAAGCGTATGTAGGAATAAATGCATTCGAATGGCTTCCTCCGTGACCATCTAATAGACAAAGCCCCTGTTTGCACACATTAAAATTTTTATTCTCATTTTTCTACTTATTTTCAACCACACATTCTTCAATAAAATAATATGTTTCATCACATCAATAAATTTTTTTTCTTTTTCAACCACACATTCTCCATCAATCTACTATTCTAAAATACATTCTTTCAAAATAATGTGGCTCAAATACACCCAAAATTCTGTCACAACTCCAAAAAAGTGAGATACAAGGTGGTATGGATTTCATGAGCCTTGCCACACCCGATTGTGATTTTGGAAAAGATTGATCACATCTGGTCAGAGTTGGGAATTTGCCTGCCCCATGCTTGACTGACTTCGCACTACAGGTGTGATCATAAAATCCCCAAGTAACATACTATCCTCATCAACTATGTCTACAACTAGTTGAGATATTTGAACCTGATTCTCTGCCATTATTTCTTCTAGCATATATCACTATACAAGCTCCTGAAAAGATAAAAGAAAGCAAAATAGAGTATCAACAAGAAGAGATAATAGTAACCTAAAATCTTTGATGTTAATTGCATTGTTTCTCTTCCTAGCCCTCTTTTCCAAGTTGTTAGATCAAGAATAATGATTTTTGCCTCCTGTATTGGGTTAAATTCATAGGCTAAATTACATTGCAAAAATAGGTTGAAGCCAAGAACTACTGGTGACAAGTCATATTGGGGCGACGGGGTAGTATTAATATGTTGTGGTGTGTCTGTCTGTGTCTGTGTCCGTGTTCGTGTTTATGTCAACCCCGGTAGCCACCAGCTCAGGTTGGGAATGGTTCTACTCAGGTTTTCCATTTTTGGGGTAGGAATTAGGAGGCAACTGCAATTTCGATAACATTGGGTAGAGTTGATTCGCTATGTTTCTTTTCAGTGAGCAAAAAAACCTAGTGATGATCTCTACTTTAGGACACAACAGGCAAATGTATTTTTGGTTTCTTCAGCTTTTACTGGTTCTTGAAGGACTTCTAGACACAAAACACAAGTCCACAGAAGAGGGCTAGGAGGCCATATTTTGGAGCTTAAAGTATAGAGTTTTTTTTAAAAAAATTTTAATTTAATATCATGCATATCCGACGGTAAGGTTTTTGATCTACGTAATTGGCCATCTACCAGAGTAATAGACTACCCGTTGAAGATTAAACTGCGAATGCATCGTATTAAATATAGTTTACGATATTGTACTTTAATGTTGACTCTATCTTTTACGAGCATCTATATAAAAATATAGATTCGATCTCCTGCTCATAATGGACAGATCTGATTTTTGGAATTTCTTTATATACATGTAAAGTATTTTATTGTGTAAATATGTAGTTTAAAATGATCTTGTAGCAAATCATAAAATAAA
>CAIGRB010124119.1:0-15502 GCA_903798255.1 Fraxinus quadrangulata | reverse complement strand
AGTTAGGCTGAGTCTTTTGCCTCTAATTTGCATCGTCGCTGGTTTGTGTCGATTTTATTTGGTATATCTGTCTGATCAGCTCGTAGGTGAGGCGGCGTGTGGAATGAGATTTCGTTTCAGTGGATTATAAAGAATTCCCAAGATTTTTTCAAATGGTGTTATGAATGCGATTAGAAAATCATTTTTCATTTTATTCTAGTCCAAAATTTCGAAGTCTTGTGGATTGAATAGTTGCCTTTGGCTTCTACCAGGTATGTAAGAGGAGTAAAGAACATCTTGACAAGTTTGATAGTGTCTTTGGGCATGTTTGGCTTAGGTTAAAGAACTTATAAGTAAAATAAGCTACAGGCTGCAATCTTATCTTTCTTCCCAATGCCTCCTCCTAGCCGTAATGCAAATCTCATTTATTATTTTATAGGTTAGTGTCTGCATTTTATTGGTTCGTTGAGACTAATAGATGGGGTGATACAAACTTGGAAACGTCACGAAATTTGACACATCCATTTTGTTTAACCAATACTTTCTCGGGATTATTATGTTTGGATTAACTGTACTTGTGAGAACTTTATGTTTGTAAGTTACCTATGTGTAGAGTTAAAATGTCAAATGACCGAAAAGGACATTATGCTTTTTTATGCAATTATTTAAGTTTAAGAGGTTCATTATTTAAAGTACAAATATTCTGATTACATAACTTATAATTGACTGATAGTGTAGAATAATATATTTTAGTCAATTTATTTCTAAATAGAATTTTGGGGTTTCTACTTTTTTTTATCTATAATTATTTTTTCTATAGTAGTTTTTAAAATTATGATATTAGAATACGAAAAGAAGATTGTATCGAAAGGCCCAATGAATTGGGATTTCCGAGGAAATTCTCCCTGGTGAAATGGGAAGAAGTAATTCAACCAAGAGATGTTCATACTCAACCTAATAATCAACTTCCAAGAATACAAAAAAAATATGAAATATATAATATTTGAAGTAATGTAATAAATTAATAAAATTATACTTTTAGAAATGTTTTTATTTTTATTTTTTATTAATTATACCAATTTAATTAATAAAAATATACATTTAGAAATGTTTCATATAGACTATAACTATAACAATTTAATTATCAATTTCTTGAATAAATTTATGTTCTTTTATTGTAAATATGATGTAATGAATATTTAAATAATTTATTAACCAGACAAAAGTTTAATATAAGATTGAAGTCATATAATTTTGACATTTATTTTAAAAATTATAAGTATTTACTAGATTATTCTTGTCTGAATTATTTAAATAAATATTTAATACTTGATTATTAAATGATTAAGACTAATTTTAATACAATATTGTTTAATTATGGAATGAGTAAGACATAACCTATGCCATTTCAAGTTGAACCGGTCTCTTTGGAGTGTTTGCCTTGACCCGAAGCCAGGGGATCGATATTGAAGAGATTATTTGGAATCCTCAATCTACTGACACCTAGTGGCGATCCTCATGAAACTAAAAATAATACATTTTTTAGCAATTGTAAATAATAAATTTTATTATTAACTTTTTATTATTTTAATAAATTTAATATTTAATATCTTGAATTTATTTAATTCATATATTTTTATTAATTAGCCTATGTTTGAACTTCATTCTTTAAAACTCATTTGCAACCACACATTTTTCAATAAAATAATTTTGTAAGTAAACCCAAATTTTTCCTTACTTTTTAACTACACATTCTCCAAAAAATCACTTTTTAAAATAATATTTTTTTTCAAAAAAGTGGTCACCAAATGGGAGCTTATTAACTATAACTATTTTCTGGAACAAAATATAGCCAGACGTTCTTTAAAATAGTTCTTTAATTTATTGTTTACATTATTTATTTAATCATGTAATTACATGAAGAATTAAAAATGGGAAGGGACAGACAAGTAACTATTAAAATTATGGCAATCAAATTATTCTAGTATAATAGGCAAAATATACGTGGAAAGAGATATTAAAAGGATTAATAGCGAAAAAACTCTCTAGAAATGTTTTTAAATGCGATATATCTTGTACCTATTGAAAATCGTAGAAAACCCCTATATTTGAAACATTTTGTACGGAAAAACTCACCTACTGTGGAGATGCGTCAAATTTCCCGTTTAAAACAGTAAAAAATATCAAAATGAAAAAGAAATAATTGCAATTTCAATACTCAAACTTTTTATTGTTTTGCATATAATTCCCAAATTTTTTATGTGTCAGCAACAATCTCAAAAGTTTTATTTTCCGCCCTACCCCCATCTCATCTTCTTCCCCCAAATCCACCTAAAGCCTTCATCCCAAATTCCTTTCTTTTTTCATCCACAAGATTGCACTTTAAAACCCTCTTCCTAATCCTAAATCCACAGGTTCTGAAACTATGATTGATTCTCCTACTACAAATGCGAACCCGCTTCCCAATCCTTAGGCATCTACTGGCAGTATGCTTTTATTTTGCTCTAACAATTTCTTATTTTGGTTGCTCAGCTAGTAATTAGTGCAAACGAACTCATAGGAGCAAGGATACTCTCGAACTCATAATCGTACAACCAATTCATATTTTCCAGAAAATCCATTTTCGATTAGCTACCAGAAAAGTAATATTATTTTCCCGCGTGGAGGGAATTGAGTTGCGGAGGGTTTTATATTCACCCGTTTGGTAGAGAAACGAAATTTGATTTTCTTGGTGTTGAAAAGGAATTGGGAATTGATGAAATTGAAATTGAAATTGAAATTAGGGCAAGTTTCAGTTGGTGATAACTGAAAAGTCCCTTCACAAGTCAATGAACCAGTCTCAAATCCAAGCAACTTTCAAGTGCAACTCTCAGTTAATTTTTTCTAACATTTAAGTCCCCGACTATCAATTTTATAACAGTTAAATCCTTGATCATCAATTTTTTTCTAGCATTTAAATCCTTGATCATATTTTTTCTAACGTTGATGTGTATGATTTTTTGGGAAAGAAGATGTGATGGGGATAAGGAGGGGTGGGGTGGCGTGGCGTGGGACGGAAAATAAAGTTTTAAAAGTTTAGAATTATGAGTGGCATCTATAAAAAAATTGGGTATGATTTGCTAAAGAATAAAAAATTTGGGTACTGAAATTACAATTATTTCTTTTTAATTTTGAAATGTTTTATTGTCTTAAACGACATATTTGACTGATCTTGATGGTAGAGAAAGTTTTTCGTACAAAATGTTTCAAACATGGGGAGTTTCTACGATTTCCAATATGTATTAGATATATCGCATTTGAAACGTTTCTAGGGGAGTTTTCTGATATTAATCCGGGATTAAAACCTGCACAACTTTCAGATAATTGCTTATGTACAAGTTCCATTTTTTCTTTGAAATGAAAAAAAATACATATATAAAAATTCATTTCCCTTCCCTTAAAAAAAAAATAAATAAAGTGTCTTGAAAAAATTAACAGGTTGAACAAGAGCAATAACTAATCATCACCAGCCACGTGTCCTCAATTCCATTCGTCAAAGTTTACCTGTAATGACCAATCACATGAAAATTTCCATAGATGAAGTCAACCCAACCACACCTTTAGCGTTTTCTTCCCTGAAAAGCATCCAAATTGGTTCATTGTTTAGCTTCAGATTCATTGATCCTAATCACCGGATCAGAAAGAGAAAAATATCTAATTAAAGCGAATGATTTCCTTTCTGGGAAATGCTTTAAGATTCTTGTATGGCCAATGCTTCAAGCCTTCTGCCGCCGATGATTTGCTCGGCCACCACGGCGTCACCACCAACACCGTCGGCGTTTCAGCCTTAGCCCACGATCTCTACAACTTTGAAATTACCTCCCAGGTACCTACCAAGTTATTTGTAAAATTTTACTTTGTTGAAAAAAAGATTGCATCTTTGGTTCAATTTAAAGCTGTGGGGTAGTTTAATTTTAGTTTTGTTGTGCATATAAGAATGTTTACTTGCCTTTCTTTGGTTTGAAGGTTCCTCAAGGACTCAGTCAGCATGTTGTCTCGTCCAAGAAAACTCAGGCGAACTGGTACTCACTATGTGTGTGTGTATATATATATATATGTAATCGATCTCTGAATGTGGAAGAAATAAGCAATATAATTTTGAATCAATCTACACTCCCTTATTGTCTCACTTTGATTAATGGGGATTTTGATGAGAAATTAAGGTATAAGAAACTTTCTGATGCGTGGAGAGAAACAAAACCGCCACCAAAAACACCGGAAGAAGCTTCAAGGCTAGTAATTCAGACGTTGAAGAGACATCGGAAGGCTGATGTTGAGGTACTTACAAAGAAATCTGTGATTCTGTATAATTATCACTGCATTGACTACACTACAGGAGCAAAAAAAATAAAAATAAAAATTGGTCCATTTCATTTCTTGTTAAGATTACATGTTAAATAAATGGCATGTTTCATGTGTACAAGATTCCCCTGGAGTGTAGCTGAGGTTGTGGGTGGAGGGATGGTGTGGTGTGCTTGGCACGGATGCATTATATTTACTTTTTTCATTTTTGTTTTCTGTTTTCAATTTTGCCTCAGTCGCTGGTGGGAAAATGATCAAACCAGAATGAAATTGAAAGTTTAGTAACCAAATTAGATCAAAATGAAGTTGAATGACCACCTTAAAATTCGCAAAAACATTAATGTCCAGTTTTTTCTACTAATTAATACAGCAACTATTCAAGAAAACAATAAGGTACAAGATTATAACAGCCAGTGCTTTGTTATATAGGGATTATTGGCCTTTTATGGCCTTCCACTACCTCAAACTCTCGTTGAGCTTTCTCATGATGCTCCTCAGTCGCACCCGGCAGGACTCAAGTTCGAATTGCACACTATCCCGGTAAAGAAACTTATTTTTGTTGGATTAGAGACCAAATTAAGATTTACGCAACAAATGAGGTGCGCTCTATTCTGTTAGGTGGATGCGAAAGCTGTGGCAGATGGAGATACCATAACGGTATATGTTAGTACTTCTGATCCTAGGGAGTCGTCGAATGTTCCTAGAGACGTGCAAGTTGCTGCTGTTCAACGATCTGAAGCTCGTGCCAAGAGAAATTATGATAGGGCAGATAAACTGCACCAACAAATTATTGATCTAGGATATAGGTTCATTGATCATATGATAAATCATCTGTTTTTTGCTGTTTTATCATGAACAAGTTTGCTCAGCAGGTGTTTCTCTTGCAGGGTCATACCAGTTCAAAATGAACAGATTCTTGCACGGAAATATCGAATAAGATTAAGGTATAAGAAACTGTTATAAGACAGATCGTGTTTTTAGGTATAATGCAAGGCGAATGACATATGATATGTAACAGAGGAATCGATGCACCGGAGAGCAAAATGCCATATGGACAAGAGGCAAAGGAAGAACTGACTAAAATTGTTGAAAACAAGTGTTTGAGAGTTCTGGTTTTTGATGAAGATCGTTATGGACGCTTTGTGGGAGACATATATTGCAATGGCATATTTGTACAGGTACTGGCATTCATCTGTTTGAACCCAAATGTACTCAAATATTGAAACTTTCAAGAATCCTTCTAAATTCTTGTTATATACAGGAAGTGATGCTTAAAAAGGGGTTAGCGTGGCATTATAAAGCCTATGACCAGCGGCCGGATTTAGAAACGGTGACCCTCTGATTCCTCTAGATTATAAACCATTTTTGTTTAGCTCTTCCTCGTCTAAAATGCTTGCTTTGCATTATTGTAGTGGGAAAGCGAGGCAAGAGCAAAGCGAATTGGGTTATGGGCGGCATCCAACCCAGAGATGCCATGGGAATGGAGGAAGGACAGGCGTGAAGGAAGATGATCTTGAGTAGATTTTGCCACATCCAGTGCCAAATCTTGTGGTATTAGTCTGATGTACTCAGCTGTTGTAACTTCTTCAATTTAAAGATTATGATGTGGTGAACTGGGCAGTCCTAGTGGTTGCTAGACCAAATGTACATAAAGAACTTGTTTGGATGAATTTCTTACTCTGATTTTTCCCTTTGCCAATTACAAATCTTATTTTTCTTTTTGCTCCATTTTTTTTTTTTTTTTGATAGGTACTTTTTGCTCCATTTTTAATCCTCATGATTGGTTTAAGATGCATTCTTTCATATTTTCTAGTTTGGGTCCAAGGGAATATGGGGGTGTCTCTACATGGACTAACTTCTTTTTCATCCCAAACATGCTAAGACAAGTGATAACACAGCATAATATGCAAATTTGAACAAGCATTTTGGACAGGTGACTCTTTTTGCTAAACAATAGGATCAAGATGGGCAAAAGAACCATCTAAGGGAAAGGGAGCTATGCCACCACTCCTAAATTTAGTAATGCTTGATATGAATTCTCATCTATTTTAACTACACTTGAAAGTTTTGCATCATACATAGAAAGCAACGGCAACACAGAGAGAGAGAGAGAGAGATGGGCAAAGATATCGGTGAGGAGAAAATTTTTCTCACAAACAAAGAAAATGTTCAATGTACAAATTAAAAAGACAAGTATAATCTCTATTTGAGTGGGTTTTCACTTGACATTATTCTTCCAACATGAGAAGTATCACTCACTCAGCCAACAGTTGAGTATTTATTACAATTATGAAGTTGGAAAGCATCACTAGAGACCAAGTAAAATGGAAGTCAAAATATCATGAACTTCGTTTCTTTAATTCAACATCGACGGGCCAAATAACTGAGATGTAGAAATACAATTCCCCCACAAAGTTAAGAGAGGTACAAGTAAAATGCGGCACATGCTGTACCTGGAAAAGAACAATAAGTAGAGATTGGGGAATTAACTCGACAAAAAATTTTACAAATTGAAAAGCATAGTCCAGCATTGTTGGGTTGCAGAAACAGGTGTACATGGATTCTGGGGCAGAACAAAAGCACACTGCACTGAGAGAGCTATTGTTAGTATGCAACAGTAGCCATTTTTAATTTTTCACAGAGAAAGAAGTTGATCACAAAAAATCGACAATCATTTTTGCAGGACGAACCAGTAAAATTGTTTTGCCATCATAAAAGGGGGAAACTAAAAAAGGAAAAAGATGTCAAAAGCAGGCCTTCTAACAGGCTGTTTGAGGAAGCCACAATGATCTGGGGCCTTACCCTGCATGTGCCACTCAATTGGATGTCAGTTTCACTTTTAACCAAGGGTTTTAAGAAGTTTTTGGTTGGCTTAACATTTCTCTAAAAAATTCATCACAAAGATAAATGCAGAAGCCTATTCAATGTTTTTATTTCTGGCCAGCTACTTCACTACTGATTAAAGATGTAATTTTTAACAATAACAAATTTTCTTCTAACCAATCATTATAGGTGCCCATATAATTCTTTAATAGCTGACGTAGAACCATCCAATTCCGCACTCTGCAAAACAAGAATTCCTAACTGTTTTTCAATACATTAAATATTTCATTCTAGAAATTTAAACCATTTCAATAGAGTTTTGGCATGAGTGCAAGTTCAACAACAGCAATAATAGAAAACCAGGTCTTGTTCTCAACATATTTTGGGCCAGTTAACTGAATCCTTTTCAATATATCTGGCCCACCACTACATTAACTGAAAAATCTAGTACCATCAATTTTTTTTGCAACCACTTCAGGGCTAAATACTAATTTTGATCTACCTTTTCCCTAATCTATCGTTTTTAACCAAGATCGGATTGCTCTCACGAGTAAAATTTCTCATGTTCCAACTGCCAACCACCTAATAATGTAGTTATATTAATTCATATGTATCATGAATTGGCTACCTTCAATTGGTAGCATATATCCTCATTTCTTAGTCGATCCATTTTAGCATGGTCATGCATCCAGTTTTACCTCATTACCATTATATTCATCTTATGAATATATTATAATGTAACAGGCCAACATTGGTCCATATAACTAAATAAATATCTCAGATCACCAAATTTATCTAAAAACTTCTTCATATCAAATTATTTATGGAAATTAAATTGTGTTTTTACCACATAAGTAGCTAGTGAAATGACAATGGCCTAAAAGTAAATGTTTAACATGTAGAAAGGCAGATAAGGTTAGGTATACAATACAACATCAGTCACCTCAAGAATACAGCATCACGAACAAGGAGTTCATAATTGCTAGCATCATGATCAATAAATTGACCACGCACACTGGCAAATATTTTTAATGATGTGGCCTTTCTATCTTAACATTGGTGAGATCAAGAACTAGAACAAGCACATCTAAGATTGCTGTGATCAGCAAATGATTTCTCAAACAATATAAGTATTTCAACTCACTGAAAAGTAGAAGAGATATTCTTAATTTCTATTGCTGCATAGACAGAGTTGGCACCTAAAAGCTTTACTCTGTTTTAGTTGGCTTAACACTTGTTCCAAGCAATTATTCCAATGATAAACACAGGAGCATATTCAATGTTTTATTGCTGGCCAGCTACTTTTAATTAAATCCAATAGTATAATATTGTCAAACTTTCTTCTAAGGATTCATCATAGCACCCTTTTAATTGTTACACTGCTGACCTAGAATCATCAAACTTTGCACTCCGCAAATAAGAATTACCAACTCTTCTTCAATACGTTAAGTTATTAATTAATTCTATGAAATTCAAGCCATTTCAATAGACTTTTTGGCCTGAGTTTACTTTCAACAACAGCAATAAGAAAATGCTAAGAGCTTGTTCGGCATAGATCATTTTCAACCATACATTTTATGGAATTCACAACCTTTCACCACTTTTTAACCATAATTTAAATAAATAAATAAAATCATTTTACACTTGGAAAAATCTGTGTCAACAAGCTGTAAGTCTTATTCTCAACATATTTTTGGTTAGTAGAATGAATCCTTTTCACTACTACATCTAACCCACCATAACTTCAATTGTAACTTTTATAAAACATTATTTTATTTTATTTTTTCAAATACATCAGGCAATATACTAAAAAATCTGTGTCGACAAGCTCTAAGTCGTATTCTCAATATATTTTTGGTTAGTAGAATGAATCCTTTTTCACTACTACATCTAACCCACCACAACTTTAATTGTAACTTTAAAAAACATTTTTTTTTAAAATACATCAGGCAATATACTAATTTCGGTCACCTACACTATCGTGTTTTACCAAGATTGCAACGCTCTCATGAGTGAGAGTTTTATCATGTCCAACCACCTAAAATGTAATTTCATTAATTTATCAATGGTCACCTCACCTTCACTTGGTAAAAAAGTCCTCATTTCTTATTCTATCTGTTTCAATATGTTCGCTTTCACTTGATAGTGTATATTTTCATATCTTATTCTACTTGTTCCAATTCAGTCATGGATCTAGTTTAACATCCTATAACCATTACATTCATCCTATGGATATTTTGTCATATAAGAGGTCAACACTCTATGTCATCTAACTCAAAATGTACGACCAATCATCGAATTTATCTACCAATTCTTCATTTCATTCGACTTTCTCTAGTTCTAGGCATTGCATCATCATCATGTCCTCCTTATTAATTTATAGAACTAAAATAATAATTATTTGTGACTTCACTATCTTCTTTATGCTTATGATAGATGAGGCATGAATACAAACACTAGACACCAACACATGACATGGAATGTATATACTGGTACATAACTCTTCAAACGAAATTACAACGTGAACATGTCGAGACACTTAGATTAACATTCTTTAAAATCATACATATATATTTTATCTTTATTTTAATACTTTTCATTTTCCAATAAAATTATTACTCCTTTTACCTCTGATTTTGAATTGTGCAAGTGAAATCATATTAAGCCCTTGTTTGACAACCATATTTACAAAACTTTTTCTCTCTTAAAACTTATTTTCAACCACATAATCTCACAATAAAATATTTTGCATGTAAACCTAAAATTTTTTCCTACTTTTTAACACTATTTCTCCCAAAAATCACTATTCCAAAACTCATTTTTCCCCCCAATAAACTCTTTATAATGATTGCCAAACATGGGCTAATTAGAGTGCCCGTTGTTCAAATAATTTATTGATGGAGAGAGAGAGAAAGTTTAGATAGATTTTAAAATAGAGTTTAATTCAAATTATGTTTGTTTAGACTAGATTAGTTTTAATATTTTAATAAAGTTCTAACTTATTAGAACTTCTTTTAATTATGATATAAAAATGTTTATTCAATGCAACAGATATCCTTGAATATATGAATAAATTAAGTTTCTCTTGCCTAATTTCTTCTTCTTCTTGGATCCCATTTCTCTTTCTCGTTCTTTGTTTCAATTATTAATTATCAAATTGTTACGTTCTTACTTCAATTTCAATTTAGTAGAAAAGCAAGTTGTTTCCTTTATGTCTAATATATTTCGTTCTCAAATCCAAAGATACCAACTTTCCACCCAATAACTTCTAAATTTTACGCATATACACGCAAGTCACCATCATACACAAATTCAAGAGCAGAATAATCACGCAGCAGCAGGTGTTCTGAATTTTTTTCTTTTTATATTCTAAATATAAATAAAATAAAAAATAAAAACAAATTTTATTCTCTCTGTTTTTAGTTTCGAAAAAAATAAAATAAGGATCAGTTACCTTCATTTTTTCTACTACTACTCATAATTTTTTTTTTCTTCAAATCAATATATCCAATCCAACAAACAACTAAGCCCACAAAACCCAACTTAAATACACGGCCGATTAAATATCCGTCAAGCCCAAAGTCCACACCATCCATCAAACCCTTTAAAACATAACCACTCACTCTAAATAACCAAGCCCAAGTAGTCAATCCAATAGTCCAAACACTAAACCAAAACTCAACAGCCCACATGCAAAACCTACTACTCACAAGTGATCTGGCTTGTCAAGTTTAAATTTAATATAAAATGCTTTAAATTTCTAGTTAGTTTGTTTTCATTTAGAAGAAGTACAATATAGCAAAATTAAGAAAAAATTGTTTTATCTCGGTACTTCCCTTAACATTATGCCAATATCACGCGTAAAAAAAATTACTATTCCAAAATAATTTTCTTTCAAAAAAAACCTCATTAAAATGGAGCCCAAACAAGGCCTATGTATGATCCCTAAAATAATGCTTATACCAACACCAAGTCACTAGATCATTACAACGACAATGTGCCTTCCCCTTTCCCTTATTAATATAATTATCTCCCTTAGTGACTATCTTGATGACATTCATTTTTTTCTAGACGAATTACCTTATAATTGTGGGAGTTTGATAGCTAGGCTGGTCTCGAATCATTTCTGGACTGACTTGATAATCTTAAAAAGTACTTTGACTTTCACACCTTGATTGACTCCCGTCAAATTTATCCTTCTAATATATCAGTGTTGATTCTGCTAAAAGTTATTGGAAATCATTTTTACGTAAAATTGATTGATTAAGTCAATGCACTATCATTTTGTAGGATAAGATGAAATGAATATTAAGTAACAAATACTTCCCTATGTATTAACGAACTCAATTACTAAATCACTTCTTTTTGCACTACAGGTATGGCACATCTACTGTTAGTTAATATCTAGCCCACGTCAAAAGAGTTACTACACAATTTTGATAGTTATGAAGCTCTCTACCACACAATGTCAGAGTTTCTGAGCGGTTTGAATCCTGAAATCTTACTTGACGACATTCTCGTACCCCAATCCTTGGATAAAACTTACCGACATGCCAACATATGGAACATATCCTTTTGTCTTCGTCAAGTACACATAGTTCTGCAATTAATCACCTTTTTGACTTCATGTAAAAAACCTAAGCTTACCACTCCAATCCCAGCAGTCGCTTCTTAAGTCTGCTTGTATTAGTCCTCATCAAGAAAAAGGAAATAAGATTTTTATTATTGAACCTATTGACTTTGAAAATTGTCTTATATACCCACTCGCACTTGTCTTCAACATAACTTACCATGATACAGTTGTGAATTACCTACAGTAGTGCTACCCAAGCCAAACATTTTGCCTACTCCTTTGCATGCCTTTAAGATTGACTTTGTGATTATGTTACGACAACTGATTATGTTAGTGTCAAAAGCAATTGTCCATTTACTTTTCCTATCGATATTTGGATGTTGCCTACTATTATCGTCATATTGTTTGTTCCTTTGTTATCAATGTTCTTAAATTTTATGTCAACATAAAAAAATAAATTATTTTCAATCATGAAACTTCTGAGCTTGCTTTTGGTGCGCAATATAAGATCGAAGACTACAATAATTATTAAGCTTTATTGTGTGTTTCTTTGACCCGATTCATAAGTATATTTAAGAAAATATTTGAACCACTCACATACAGATATCTATTTGACTGGCCATCACACTTGATTAAAAGTTCCGTTTCCAATATAACAAAGTTGTTTCCTTATCAAAAAACATTTGAGCCACTGTTATGGCAATCATTTTCTGCAGACCAGCCTGCTTGCTAGTCCCAGATTCTTCTCATTATGAGCAGCCATTGATTTTCTCTTTCATTAATTTCATCTTCTTTTTGTCCCAATTCTCTTTCTCTTTCTCGTTCTTTTTTTTTTTTTTTCAATTATTCATTATCAAATTGTTACGTTCCTATGTCATTTATACTCTATACTACTAATGCCATACGTCAACGAAAGAAAATATTCATGTATCGAATAGAATATAACATAATATAATTCAACATAGTTTCTATGATTATTCTTATATGTCAACTTTTTCCACATAAATCTTTTAATAATTAAAAATTTGTTTGGTTTGCCATTACAAAAAAGTTCTTGTCACTTCCTTAACGAGTATGTGTCCCTCATATCTAAGAAATTAGAAAATACAAGAAACCCACATGGCATGCCACACGTGTCCTAGTCTTGTTAGGGAATGTTCATTGATTGTTGTGTCGCAAGTTTTCAATACATGTCGATTATAGGACTCCACCCCATAAGGGGTATCTTTGTAATTCGTAGCTTAACATGACTACAAGAACATTCAATGACTGTGGATTTGACTAAACAAGATACTTTTATTTTAAAGTAATCTCCCAAAGTTCTAATGTATGATTTATCATCTTAATCTCATCAACTAAAAACATGTCATCGACGAATAAGACATGGGAACTGATCAAAGGACTCGTTTTCAACTTATAAGGAAATTGAAATCTAAGCTTTATTATAAATACGAAAAGGCTAAAAGGTCCTACGACCAGACAGAATTGAATCAGCTTATCCCAAACATTCCAGAACAATAGATGATACAGTTTTCTTCTTCAATTTCTATTACGATTTTCATTTGTTTTATTATATTATGCCTTTGTATATTACCCTAATCAATGATAATGGGCAAAAGATCCAAAACTATTTCATGCAAAGAATTTGCAGCTTAAATTATAAAAAATAATAAAAGTCTATTATATATCAAATTAGTTATGGAACTCGAGATGTTACCACATTAGCATCTAGCGAAATGACCTAGGCATAAATGTAATGTTAACATGTATAAGAAAGGGAAGTGCAAGACTAACAAATAAGAATGAAAATTCAGTAGTCAGTACAACCTTAGTCACCTCAAGAACACAACATTAGAACTGTTAAATTCTTAGCATCCATGGGATCTGAATATTGCTAATTAGAGATTAACTAATTGTAAATTGAAGGAAAAAGTAAATCATATATAATGAAAAACTGCAATTATGAAATTCAATTAAAAAAATATTAAGGTCTTTTGCACCTTGAGTGCATGTACTTCATCTTAAGTTCATTTCCACAAAACAAAGAATACTATATGAAATGCTTAAGAAGTATATAAATATTATGTTACCCAGATATTTAGCCAAATCAAGCATAAAACCTTTTTCAAATTCGTTATCATGAGAAGTTACTGATGCTTAATTATACAGATAATACCAAGTGTGCTAGGTAATGATTATTTTACAACTGATTCATACCAATTTATGACTAAACTGCTGAAATGTTTTGTCCTACAACAAGGAGATCATAGTTGCAAGTATGAGGATCAATGAATTGCCTACTCACAGTCGAATAAAAATAGAGATGGGATAAAATAGAAGTTATACACGATTTTAAAAATAGGTTTTTTTTTTTTTAAATTATGATTGTTTAGATTAGATTAAATTAAATTAGATTTAATATGTTGATAAAGTTTTAGTTTATTACAAATTCTATTGATTTTAGATTAGTTTCTTTATATAGAGGACTTATTCATTGTAGTAGGTACCCTTGATTATTGAATAAAATTGATTTCCTCTTTGCACTCAATTCTTCTCTTCTTGGATCCTCTTTCCCTTTCTCGTTCCTTTTATTTTCAATTGTTTGTCTTCAATTTGTTACACTCCTGCATTGGCAAATTTCTTTATTGATTTGCATAATAGAAAAGCTTTTCTTAGTAGAACATTCCTAAGATTCAAAATGACCAAGAATTTGAATAAGCATATCTAAGACTGTTGTTATCACCAATTGATTTCCCAACAACCTAATTTTTTCAAGTTACTGAAAAGTAGAAGAGGTAATATTAATTTCTTTCGCTGCATAGACAAAGTTGACAACTAAACCTAACCGGTCCAATTTCATGTTTTTCTTGTAAATAATTCTAAAAATATAATAGGAGTGTGTAGACACAAAAAAATAATTTAAAAACATAAAAAAGGAAATCTAATATCCTCAAAACATCTATTGTTTTGTAACATCAAAATCAACTTATCAAACACGCCTTATGATAACCACAAATTTGGAGGACAATTCATCTAACCGTGTCATTGCATTTGTCAATGAAAACCACACCTTCTTCTATTTGGCTAGTTCCTTTGCACAATCAGAATCCGAGTCACTTGCATTATAACCTAAAGCAAGAGTGCAAGATGAACGTTAACAAGCAACAAACGGAACTACTACTATTAGCAAATATTGGGAAACAGAAAGAATGAGACCTGGATGCTTATCTCCAACTTTCCAAACCGAAGATCTGCTTTTTGAAGCCCTATTAATCCAAGCTCTTCCCTAAATCCAAAATAGAAAATCAAGCTACTTGTGCATTAGTTATACGAAATACAATATCATATGTACTCCACACTCCAATGACTTTCATTATTCATGAATTTATCAAAGCAGAAATGAAAGTGATAAAGAATTGAGTGCTCTCACATTTTCTCAGAAAATTATACAAAAATCAACTTTCTTAGCAAAATCATATGGTTAAATTAATTAAGACACTTACTTGTGATTAAATCATTACCAATTCTCATAAAATAAAAATAAAAACCATTATTACTTTCACCAATTATTAGAATTCAAGTGATGGAATTCAAGTGAGTCATCAGCTGGAACGATCAAGAAGGTGCTGGAAAGTGGTCCCAAAGAATGCACGACAGAAGGGAGCTGAGGCACATGCTGAAAGATTCCAATTCAGTTATTTTGTTGAGGAGTAATTAAGAATGCTATAATCTTTTGACACTTGTATAGGTTTATTAGGATTTAATGTGTATATATATATAATCTGC